>DVZL01008539.1:0-10199 GCA_018236625.1 Lasaia peninsularis | reverse complement strand
TAGACAGTTGAAATTTTCACAAATTATGTATTCATAATTGATAATAATGCCTCTACAATAACTAATACTAAAAAACATAATAAATTAATATATATATATATTTAGGGAGGCGACAACAAACGTGGTTTTATTACCGTTTTAGCCGATTTTATTATTATTATTTAAATATTCCTTCATAATAAGTTCATTTTGTCGCAACTTTGATTTCAAACTAAATACCATTCCAAATTTTAATATTTAAAAGTTTTAGTTTAAATTACGAAGTAATGTTCGAGTTGGCCCGCCCTTTTTCTACATGTCTGTACTTACAGTTAGCCAAAATTAGGCACGTTATAATGCAATGTATTGCAGGCATTTCGCAAAGTTCAACGTCTTTTCTCCTGGGACGTTTTTAGTGACCGTTACTTTCAGGAATTTGGTTTATTCACATCGGTTAACAGAATCAGACACTGGCAGCTTTTTGGAACTTTTGTCATCAAAACGAGTTTTACATGCGTACCTTTACGCCAGTTTTCATGCAGGGTATACAGAAAGTATCGAGTGACAAGTCTCTTCACACACACGCCAATTTCGGAAACTTTTGACACCACCCTCGAATAATATTCGAGCAAGGTCGTGGAATGTCAGTCTAGGTCTCCCCGGGCGTCCCATCCAGATTCGTAATGCATATCTGTTTTATCAACCATACATCTTCCATTTTTTCCACATGAAGGAACCTAACAAATTTTGATTCTATCCACTTTATTAATTTCAATTATATAATAACGATAAAATTAGGGGTTTGAATCGATTTTCCTAGGATTTCATTATAATATCCGGACTCGGTCGGAATATCGGTCGGCAATAAGATTCCACAAGAGTCTTTATATAAGAACTCTATCAAATAAAAAAAATAAAACTATTAAAACCGTTTAATTTGTCCCCTTTTTTTAAGCACTTAATAAACAAATATACTTGAAGTAAATAGAATAAAATGTACAGACATGTAAAAGACTTCAAATCCGGGCCAAACCGAAAACATTTGGACGGCGTTGAAAGCGTATCGTCCGCGTAGATACGACTAAACTGCAAACGATGTGGCGCCGACGGTTATTATCGCCGAATAGGTGTACACGAAATAGATATTGCCGCTTGTTGGGATTTTTGCCAACTAAAGTGCCTTTGATTTTGAAAAACGTTAAACAAGATAGTAATTGGGTTCTATTTTCAAATGAAATTCTAAATTTGAAAATTATATACGCAGGATTCTGTTTTCAAATGAACTTATAAATTTAAAAAGACAAAAGAGATTCCTGTGAGCTTTTTAGGTTTTTTTTATATGAAATAAGACAGCAAACAAGCACACCGGTCTCCTGATGGTAAGAGACGACCGTGACCTCAAACACCAAAGATGTTGTAGGTGCAGCGCTGGCCTGCGGACGGGCTGTTAAACCTTATGTGCAAGTCTACCGGCTACCCTACTTAGTTTTGGTATTACTAGGTTCAATCAGTATATTGTAATTATAGGTATTCGTACATATTTATTCCGTTTCTAAATCATAAGATATCGGGGTCGGCTACATAATCTAGTAGATTTGACTGAGGCGCCATCTTTCGTACAGAGTTCTTTGCCAAAGGAAACCAGGCCCAATTCAAGATTAGGTCAAATTTGAAAACCAGATTTTCTTAAAAAGTTTAGAAAGTATACCTACATTAGAATATTTTCCTTTTTTGCGGGGCTCGAACCTGGACTGTCAAGGAGGAATCGTACATAATTACAAAAAGCAATATGTGTATATATATCACTATCTTTTAACAAACACGTTCCATACTTATATATAATTATAATAAAACTGATGTAGACGCGTGAATTGACTTACCTACTTGTTTAGACACTCGACATTTCAACCGAGTTGCATTGGTCGTGGTCACGAGTGGACTGCGGCTGCGAGATCTCCTCCTATAGTCGGCTGAATGCGCGGTTTGATTTTACTAATCATCATATTCCATGCTGAAGAACCGAATTTATATCTACCTTCCCGATTAACATCGAGTATCTAAATATATATATTATATATGTGTGTGTATATATAAAAGAGCTGTAATACACTTAGTCCTAATGCACGGAATATGACAAAGACAAATAACATGTGTCTAATAAGCAACGAAAGTTTTAGAATATGACAGTTGGCAACTTGGTCTCAGTTATGAAGGTATGTAGGGAAACATTTGTTACAACGACGGCCTCCTTGCTTATCGGTTACCCCTAGATTACAAATCTTAAGCGAACGTATTAGTCAGATAATAATCATCAAAGGTTGATGCACTGCTATACTGAAGCTGAACTGTTTAATGAGTTTGTTAGTGCGAGATTTTCCCATCGTTCCTGAAAAACTACAACCTAAACGGCATTGATTAGGGACACATACATACACTTACATAGGAGTATCGAGTGCCAAGTACTATAACCGCTACATACTTTCCTAGCTTGCTCCATATATTCATTACCTACTCTTGTCATACAAATACACTGAATTCAGGGACTTTTGACACACTTGGATAATACACGAGCTATTTGGTGGTAAAATGTCAACCAGGTCTCTCCGGGTAGCTATAGTCGTGGATTACGTACTTTTTAATAATAATTAGAGGGTTTGTTACCATACGAGAGCGAAATTACTTTTAAACGCGGGTCTAACTGCGGCCTACAGAACAATATTTAAAGCATTAATTACCTTAAATGAGTAATATCTCGTATAATTTAGGCACGTTTGAGCTGATGGCCTTCATTCAGAATTACCATAAGTAAGTTCGCAGTAGTTTTAGGACATTTATACTGAACCACTGGACTTGGACATTGGGCCTAACTCACAGCTATAACTGTTTTAGGTCATGGTTTTCCTTCAGAAAAACTATATGTTAGCCCTTCTGTTTTTACCTAAAAATGATTCTATCTAAAAATTCTAAAAATGATTAATAACTATCCAGTAGTTATTAATCAAAGATATTTACAAATGTAATACACCCCTACAAAAACTTAGCAAGAAAAGCGAGATCAATCTAAGTTTTTGTATTTACAACTTTGGTATTCAACAATATTAATCCTCGGTAAAACTTGGCAAAATTCATTATGACGAATGAGTTTTTCCAAGTGTTTATAATAAACAAGCCTAAACGTTAACCTACAAAAAGTGTAATTATATTTGTTAATATTTTTTATACAAGTTTTGAACGAGTTGGTCTGATTCTTAGCACCATCGCCGTCCACGAACATCCACAACACGAGAAATATCACAGATTTTGTAATACATAATACATATATTCACGTCAAGACCTAGATAAAGCCAAAAAAGATAGACAAGTATGCAGGGATCGTAACACTTGCCACTCGATACTCTCTGCCGACCTCGCAACGGACCTGGCATGAATTTGAGGAATTTCTATGTATCTGCTTAATTCACTTTTCAACCTTATTCAATTGATTTAAAAAAAATACAGACAATGTCAATCTTTACTTTCAGTATTTGACAGGATGGACTACAAATGTTTGACATGTACTTATCATTTAATGAAAATAATTCATTATTCATAATTATTTATTTATCTAGTTTTCATTGTTTTTAAGATCTATTATGCTATTCGGGGACGGAGACAAATCCAACGAATCAAAAACCATGAAAATTGGTCCAGCAGATCCCTCTCAAAATATAATTTAGACCAACTAAGTATTAAGGTTTAGTGTTTGTGATGGGTAATAAATTATCATAATTATTAAATACAAAAAGGTTATTTTATACACGAAGGAGTTTTAGGTACGGCAAAAGTGGTGGGTGGTGCTGTAAAATGTTTTGTTCGTAAATTAGACTGAACGCAAAAGTGTTTTATTACCCACAAAGGAAATCAAAATTATTACAAAATTGAAATAATATTTATTGATAACTCAAACATTAAATTTCAAACAAGTAGATCGATTTCCCAGGGGAAGAGGAGGGAAAAACACACGGAACGAGGATAAGGTTGCGTTGCCAACCTGAAAATCAACATTAAAGTAATAACGTAACGTAATTTTAAAGTTAACTAAAGTTATCTTTTTTTAACGCAAACATAAGAACAGAAGATGGTTAGTGTCGTCGGATTAGTTCGAACGCAACATTTCTGCAAACTGGACTGACGAGTCGTGGATATACTAGCACATCTCTGCCAACCCCTTAGGGTATAATAGGCGTGAAGGTACTTTTTTTTCAATGAAAAAACCTATAAACATTTTACATGACATGTACCTATCAGAATTGGGACAAAGTAGGCAAGGAATATCACTCCGAGAGCGTCGTTGTGGAACTTAGTTCCTTCGCGTAATGGTAATTCTTCTTCTTAATTGATTGTTCCTCATAATAATCTATTATAATATAATTATTATAATTTATAATTACTTTAATAGACCAGCCCGCTGAGTTTCTTTCACCGGATCTTGCACCGGATCTGTGATTTTTTTATAATATAGACGTGTCACAAGAACCGCTTGTAAAGTTTATGTCAAATAAAATATTTTCTATTCTACTCTATAATAATCATTTGGGTTCGATTTCCAGGTCGGGCAACTTTTCTTCAATGTATTTCAGATTATTCTGAGAAATCATTATTTTGCTCGGGACTGGAATGTCCCCGAAGTGTCGATTGGCTTGCCCACCTATCCACCTTGGCTAATCGTGGGTGTTCTAGTCTATCTACTGGACTTACGAGTCATGGATATACTAGCACACATATGCCTACCCCTTCGATTAAGAGGCGTGAAGATACTTATAAGCCATATATACTGCAGGCCAGACCCAGTTTAAATATGCACAAATGCTACTGTGGCCATAACAAAGAAAAATTCTAAACACAAAAAGGTGGCGGCCATGGATATGTAAAACAGGTATTGTCTATTTTTTTACATCATAAAAACGTGTATAGACGACGTATTTAAATTCAAATCTTTGTTTTTCTAGGAACTGAAACAAAGTGGACAAACGCCGCATCCGATATGTGCATCATGTATTACCAGACAACAAGATGCCTGGGGCACATAGAAGAAAGATTCGCCGTTCGTATTGAATACTAACTTTTAGTATATTTTAAAGTATTCGTAATAGTGGGATCAGAGAAAGAGTGGAATTGAAAATAGCGGTGTAGAATTGAAAAAGGGCGTCCTCCGATGGTTCGATTATATAGAAAGATCGACAAAAAAGCAAAAGCGTGGATGGTTGTAGGTACCCGGGAAGACCTAAATTAACATTCCACGACCAAATTGTATTTATTATCCGAGGGTGTCAAGAGTCCCCGTAACCGACGTGTTTGTAAGCAGAGTAATGAATGTGAACACTCCATATTATTATCTGCTTACTCCAAGGAACCTTGAGTAAACCTTGGAATAACCTGTGTGTCAAGAATAGGCGGCATCTATCTTAATTTACCACAATCTTGGTCTTCAGCATCACACTTCAACTTCTATCGTCCTTATCTATTCCTTAGGACCATTGAAAAAAAACGTTTGTCCGGAGAAGTATTTAATTGATTAACGCCTTTCAGTAACTTAAGTTTTAGCCCTGATGATGCTGTAAAAAGCGAAGCCGATCGACTATTTCCTAAATACACTTTAGTTATAAGTGGTATGTGAAATTATACGTTTGTTTTTTTCATTTAAAATATAAATATATGAAAGTTTCACCAAGCGCAAACTATGAAAATGATAGAATATAAAATCTTTCTACCGTATGGAGCATTAACATTTTTTTATACGACCCATGTGCCTACGGGGGTAGGTAGGCACACGGGTCTCGTGTCTAAGAGACAACCGTGGCCTATATACTCCATAGACGTTGTAGGTGCGCCGCTGCCATGTGGTCAGGCTCTTAGACTAATGTGCAAGTCTACCGGCTACCCTACCCTCCGGACCGGAACACGACAATGTCATTATGGCGGCAGGAATGGGTAAGACGGTGGATCCCTACCCGGGCAGGTTTGCTGCACAGCACTCTACCACTTAAGGAACTTTTGCTTATACAAATAAATAAAATTGATGATAAAAATGTTTATTTTTTAATTAAACAATGCATTTTTGAATATTCAACAGAAATATTATGATATAAAATAATAGTTCTGTAACAAATAAGTTTAACAACGGTTAGGTTGTAGGGTTATTTTTAAAGCACTTGAAAAATACTTGGTTCAGTAGGTATAACAAATAAATTGTGATTTTAATTCTAACCGTACAAATAATTACAAATTATTCGTACGATTACCGTATGATTATCCATAATTTTAATTCGTTAATCTATATTTACTAACTAAAATAACCGCTTTATAGTGAATACGCTTTATACACGCTAATTATGCTAGTACTTAGCGACCCGCCCCGGCTTAGCACGAGTATACTATACATGTTATGTACCTACATAAAAACCTTCCTCTTGGATCAATTTATCTATTAAAAGAAAACGCATCAAAATTCGTTGCGTAGTTTGAAAGATTTAAGCAAACATATAACAGGGATATAGGGACAAAAAAAGCAACTTTGTTTTATACTATGTAATGATACCAATTTTTACCATGTTTGTCTGTCCATCTGCCTGCCTGTTTGTTCCGGCTAAATTCTGAAACGACTGGACCTATTTTGATGTGACTTAAAATTGGTAGGTACCTAATATACAACTTATTTTATTAAATTCAAAATCATTCAGAGTCGTGGGCACTGCTATGATGACATGAATAACGAAATAGATAAGTTAAAAAGATTTGACGTAACGTTAGGGGCTCCAGTAATTTGACTGTAGAACCCTAAAACATTCCCGACATTGGCACATTGAGTGCCGAGCCGGCGAAGCGGGCTGCATTTAAATATTTACCACGCGGTTGAGAACACAACACGCCACTATTGCGAACGGCCTAACTCTAAAATTGGTAGGTTCCGCACATACTCGCAGACATCTGACTTTTTCATTTGCATCCACGAATATTTCAGCGTGCGAAATTGCTTGGTATCTTCATTTTATCTTGGCAACATCAACATAAAAGCTTTCATTTCTGCGTTGCAAATCATTGTTTTTTTTCGCGCTGTTTTACGGCGCAATGTACGAGTGTATTTACATATCTTCTCTAGCATTTATAATGCAAAAACACGAGCTTAATCTAAATAAGTGTTTTTATATGTTTCTTTATTACTTCAAACTTAAATTCAATTCTATTAATAATTTCATCTGTTTTAACTTTATAAAAATTACTAATAAATAAATATCATCACGCCTATATTCCCGAAAAGGTAGGCAGAGAGACTTAAGCACCTATAATATGACAGGTACAAATTCTGGGTTTCCTCATGATGTTATCCGTGAACTCGGAAAGTATATTTAAGTTAGAAAAAGTCATTGGTACATAGCGGGTTTCAATCCTCGACTACCGAAGTGGAAAAGCGCGTACCACTAGGCCACCGAGGTTTTAACTTAGAATAACTCATTTTACAAGTCAGTATTGCCGTGTTGCAGAGGTGAGACAGCATTCTATAAAACTCTGTGTATAAAACTGACAAATTCCGTAGATCAGGTAGCTGGCCCGAATATAGTACAGTACGGTATAAGGCTAAGATATAGTAAAAAAAAGTAAATGTTTATGTACAGAAATGAATAAATAAATAAATGGGATACCTTTATTCAGGTTTTCCTAGGCGAGACCTTTCCAAGGTGACAGGCAGTATAATATATCTTTTACTATATATAAAATAAAGACGCGTTTGTTACAACACTTATAATTCGAGATCCAATGGACCAATCTTCATTGTTTTTGATTCGTTGGATATGTCTCCGCTCCGAATAGCATAATACATCTTAAAAACAATGAAAACTCCAAATCACGTTTGTTGTATGGGAGTACCCTTTATATATTTAGTGTATTCTGTTTGTAGTTGTTGTTGTAACGTCAACAGAAATTCATCATCTGTGAAAATTTCACATCTCCAGCTATCACGGTTCACGAGATACAGCCTGGTGACCGACAGACGGACAGCGGAATCTTAATAATTTTTGGTATGGAAGTTTAAAAATCATAGACTCGAATATAAAACCTCTTCCATGTATAAATCAGTTTATGATTGAACATATAGCACTAAGGAGTCAGGCGCAAACGGCTTACAATAGTCAGTTTATGAAAGTCTCCAGAGCCGTGGAATGATGACCGATACGCTTCCACCAATAAAAAAGTTAATCAATAGCCGGCAGCGAGTACCGTGGAGCGGTAAATCAAGTTGTAAATCTTTTCAGGTTTATGGATGCTCCCGTTCATATTAAAAGTTAATGAACAATTTTATTAGGAAATACTTCCGTGGAGACCATTAAATCTGAATGTGCTAGCCCGTTAATTGTGGTGTTTATTTCGTAATATACGTTCAGTTATACAAACACTTTCTTTTTTATTATCTAATAATATATATAATATAAAACTAATATTATAAAGAGGAAAGATTTGATTGTTTGTTTGTTTGTCTCCGAAACTACAGGACCGATTTGAAAAATTCTTTTACCGTTACAAGCCGACATTACCCCTGATGAACATAGGCTACTTTTCACTGCGGTAAAATTCTTTATTCCTACGGGAAAACGGGTAATGGGAGAATAGGTAGTAAGAATTATATTTCCGTACTTATCTATGTCACATAACTTCTAAACTGCTAAACCGACTGGGTTGAAATTTTATATGGATGTTTCGATAATTTCCTGTATAATTTAAAATACAACTGGACTCGGTAGGTGGCGGTGTTGTCATTATATCAACTAGGAACTAACCGTGCGAAGCCGGGTCGGGCTACTTATTTATATTTATTTATGGCGTACGTATAAGGAGCTTAGAGAGGTGTATCGGTCGGGGTCGGGCAGCTAGTCATAAGACAGTGAACAAGCAAACGGTTCTCCTGATGGTAAGAGCTAACCATGGCCTATAGACACTGTAAGTGTTGAAAGTGCGTCACTATGGCCGGGATGTTAGCCTGATTTGCAAGTCTACCGGCTACCACACCCTCCGAACCTCGACACGACAATGTCATTATGGCGGATAGAATAGGTACGGCGATGAATCCCTACCCGGACGAGTAGCTGCACAGCACGCTACCACCAGTAGCCTGTTATTTTGGTAGTGACTCAGTTAAGTGCCTCCTTACCAGGCAACTCGTAAGAGACTAGTTCTATAGGTAGTGAGGCTGGCTGAAAATGGTATAGGCATTCTATAGACCGGGATCAACACGGGAAAATCTTTTCGTGCGGGGCTCAACATTTGAAAAAAATACTGTCACGCTCATACCTCGAAGGGATAGGCATAGGCACATACTTATGCATCCACGATTAGCCGACGATATTAGCTCCCATCATGTGACAGGTGGCAAGTTTGTCGTTATATTGGGTGTAAATCCAATTTCAGACAACGTTGCCCTACTCGTAAATCGAACCTGGCATCTAGTGCGTCACGTTCGGACACGGACTGCGCTTTTCTTCTATACTAATATTATAAATGAGAAAGTGAGTTTGTCCTTCTTTCACGTTGAAACATAGAGTATTCAATTTGCAGATGAACTGTCAAACACATTTTTCGGGTCATCGCGTGGGTTTTGTTAAATCCATCAGATGAACTGTCATAACTTCACTAATTCCCACGAGGCAACTTTGTACATAATACAAACAGAAGCAAAAACCCTAAAAAGCGGAACACAGCTTACAGCGGAAACTTCCCACAAAATTGATTGGTATTGTTTTGTTAAAAAACATTACCTCAAAAAAACAACATGCTGATGATATTTACTTTTTTTATAATGTAAAAAAATATCCTACTTAATATAATAAACGCGAAAGTTTGTGAGTATGGATGTGTGTGGACGTTTGTTACTCTTTCATTAAAACTACTGTACGGATTTAGATGAAACTTTACAGTAAAATGACATAATGATAGACATAAGAATGACATGAAAATATCACATAGACTACTTTTTAACCGACTACATTAAATGGGGTATGTTTTTACGCAATAAGTATTATAAAGTCGAAAAAATGCTGCTCTTTGAAAGTTATCTATTAAAATAAGCCGCTCGGGCAGAAAGCTAGTGTATCATAAACAGAATTCTTTATTATTATTTTTTTTATAGAAGAGGCAAACGTTCACGGAAGTTCACGAAAGTTTCACGAAGACATCTGGTTACATAAGGC
>DVZL01008538.1:0-10199 GCA_018236625.1 Lasaia peninsularis | reverse complement strand
TAAGTGTAAGATAGAATTGACTAAATGGCTCCAAGAAAAATGTTTATACAAAATAAATGACCTATTCATAAATAAAAGATAATCGACATACACACACCTATTTGTTATATATAGATGTTTTCTTTTTTTATTTTGACGAATTGACGTTATATATTTATATATTTTTGTTATTATTTTCTATCTTTCAAAAATTTCGTGGACATAGTACTATAATTAATTAAATAATCTAATAGAAATTAAGTAATAAATGAAAAATATTAATTTTATGTTGTAAAGTTTGTGCACACCACTGTGTGGTAGCAAATAAATGATAATAATTATTATTATTATTATTATTAAAGACATAGGATTATGATAATATAATTAATAGTGTCAGGCGTTACCTTGCGGGAATCCATAGTCAAAGAAATAATAAAATTAATCAATTTGCTAATTCCGTGATTTTTTTTTGTTTGACATAGGTTCATTCTGTTTCGATTGCTTAATGAGTTTCCGCGGGAGAATTGAATAAAAACGCGTGGACAATAACTGTATAAATTATTAGAGAGATGGACAGCGAAGTCTTAGTAATAGGGGCCCATGTTAGGGTAGGGTAGCTGATAGACTTGCACATAAGGCCTAACAACCCGACCACAGGGCAGTGGCGCACCTACAAAAGTAGGCCATACGTTTTCTTAGCTTATAAGAATTCATTTTTAATCAGCGTTTGCGGATTAGGAGGAGACACTATCGCAGTAGCCCCAGTGACATTTCCGACGTTCTGACTCGGACGTGTTTGCCCCACGATCCTATGTCTTGATATCAGATTAAAAACATGTATTGGGTCATCTTTATTTATAACAATATTTTTTACTAAAAATATACGTAGTTGGTGCCCGCAGTCTGACTTTGACGCGCGAGGTCCCCGGTTCGATTGCTAAGCAACGTTGCGACATACTTGCCACCGGTCACATCATGGACCTAATATCTTTGGATACAATAATAAACACAACCAAAAACTGAGTAATATATTATTAGCTGCGCCAGCGACTTCGTCCGCTTTTGAATTTAACTAAATAAAAGTAGCCTAAACTACTCCTTATTACATTTGCTAGGTGCCAGTGAAAATCCCATCAAAATTGGTCTAGCCGTTTCAGAAACAGACAGAAAAACACCCTAAATAATATTCTTTTGGTATATGTATTTACCTCATAAACATACATATACGTTTAGTAAATAGCGGTTTTTTTAATATTACATATATAAACTCCAAATTGATCTTTGAGTTTGATACACTCAAATATGTATGTTTACAAAATTTATATGACAAAATAGTATTTTTTTTAAGTTTTATCTATCTGTATGTTTAAACCCGCTATTCTCTGAAACAACTAGACCGATTTTGACAAGACTATCTTTGGCAGACAGCTGATGTAATAAGGAATGGCTTAGGCTACTTTTATTTTAATTTTAATCAATAAAATAATTAAATAAAAATAGTATTTAAATAAATTAGACTTGGAGTTGTTCGCTCCTCCAACCTATGTCGTGGTATCAGATTAAAAAACACGCATTAGATCATCTTCATTGATAATAAAGTGTTATAACGATTATCGTATTTTAAATGTATAATTTTTTGTCCGAAGTTTTGTGTGAAGCTAAAACATTACGTAGGCCTTTGTTGTAAAAATTTAATTCTGGTTAAAAAACAGTGTAGCGAATAATAATAATTTCATCTCAGACAACCTACCAAGAAGCTAAATATACCGTGAAGCTAACTAACGAAGGTACTAACTGACGAAGAGATAATCCTAACAAAGACCTGTCTTTGAATTTTTTTATGATATTGGAAATCAAACAAGTAGATGGATTTCCTGATAGTAACAAATACACGTCGCCTATAGACACCAAAGGTGGAAATGGTGCGTTGCCAACCTAAGACTGGGATGGTAAGCCTCTTGCGGGAGTAAGTTTACCGGCTACCCTACCCTCCAAACCAGAACACGACAATGGCGAGCACTGCCACTGCAGGAATAGTTAAGGCGGTAGTACTAATCCGGACGAGTCGTTGCAAGACTCTACCACCTAATTACAAATTTAAGATGACTTTGCAATTCCCAATAATCACGTCGATGTTTATTGCTCAATGAACCAAGTTTTTACACCAGTATCCGAGTTTTTATTCCTCTACGTTCACTGAATAGTTTTTATGAATTTTTAAATGTATTTTTCCGTAGAGCACTGTCAGTATAATAACCACCATAGATAGACGGTGCACTCCATAGAGGCACATGAGCACTGTTTACGTTTTGAGACTGGATGTGCTCTGATATATCTAATTAAACTCCGAAATTTTACTATCATGGTCGCATAATCTATGAGACTAAATAAAAATGCCAAAAATCTGTAAAAGAAAAATTTTTTTGGACCGAGTATTCCGCCGTATACATAGTGTCATAATCCTGTGCACGCCGCTGATAAAAACACATTTAATTTTAATAGTCCTAAATAAAAAAAAACTTAAAATTTTTTAGAGTTCCGTACACAAAGGGTAAAGACGTAACCCTATTACTAAGACTCTGCTGTCCAACTGTCTGTCACCAAGCTGTATTTCAAGAACCGTGATAACTAGAAAGTTTAAATGTTCATAGATCAAGAATTTCTGTTGCCGCTATAACACTTAATACTAAAATAAATATATAAAGCGTACTTCATGCAACAAATTAGATTTTTTCCGTTTTTATAGATAATAGTACGGAACCCTTCGTGCGTAAGTCCCGATCGCACTTGACGAATTTTAATATTATAGAAAGATGATAGAGTGTTTAGATATTTGACAGTGAAGTGATATATATATAAGCATATTTTCATTTATTTTCATTTGTCATAATTTTTTTTTATAGTATAAGACAGCGAACAGGCACATAGGTCTCCTGATGGTAAGAGACAACCGTGGCCTATAGACACTATAGATGTTGTAGATGCGTCGCTGTCCTGTGGCCGGGGTGTTAGGCCTGGTGTGTAAGTCTACCGGCTACCCTACCCTCCGGACCCGAATATGTCATTATGGCGGTAGGAATAGGTAAGGCGTTGGATCCCTACCCGGGCGAGTTGCTGCACAGCACTCTACCACCAGTGGTCTTGTTGTCCTTGATAACTTTTTCGCTATTGCCGTATGCCGTTCTAGAAGGTAAGATATGTTCGTGGCCTAAAATCACTGTCATGATATGACAACGCACCAGTAACATCTATGTTGGTTGTAGGCGATGGTTGTCTTAATATCAGTATAGCCGTTTATATACATATATGCTGCCCATAGAAATTTTAGAATGGTTAACCAGTTACTCTATCATCCCAACTGAAATACGATAGGTATAAGAACTGACGTGATAGTGTAAGAAATATGAATGTTAGTGTATTTAATTCATTGCAGAACTCTACCTTGTATAATCACTTTCAAAAGTATATATTTCACGACCAATGGAAAGTTATGAATCAAATTTTGTGTGTGACTGTACCTATAAATTGTAATAATAGGTTCAAAAGAAAATATACAACTTGAAAATCTTAACCCCTTAATGCGCTGTGTCGGCAACGATGCATTTCAAGAAATGTCTCGCGTTTTTCGAGAGTTCGGATATTTCGACTCTACTTTTATTTTTCTTTCAATAATAAAAACTTTTGATTATTCTGTAAATTTTTCCGATTTTTTATAAAAATATATTTAAAACAAAATTTAAAAAACAATTCGAAAGAATGAAAAAATTTTCGAATTTACTAAACTTGAAATGATATGTCGACTTAAGAAAATAATATGCGTAGTACAGTTTGTCGAATTATCTAACAGCTTTATTTCGTACGAATTAATATAAGATCACTTATGTGTTATCAATAACGATCTGATAAACATATTTTGATATATTTACCAATATTAATTGTCACGAATTCGTATCAGTTAAGTTTTATCAAAAGTTTTAGTTAATCACTAATTGAACTGTAAGTAATCCATCAATATTGTCTCTACCAATGGCAGTAGAGTATCGCGTGATAGAGTCCACTTGTGATTGGTTGTTGGTGACGTGATATTTATTTTAGTCAAGACCGAGAATGCGCGCGCTGAGAGCGTACATGTGTGTGAATCTGTATACGATTTGTGTGTGTGTGAGTGTGTTGTGAGCCGCGCTCTTTCTGTTTACCGCGAGGTACTGTGGCCGGCGACCGCCTCGTATTCACGTGTGTTCGAAGTCGAATTTTCCGGCGGCCGCCGATATTATCGTATAGTGTTATAAGTTTATTGATGTTAATTCGTGCCGGGCGTTACAAGAAAATCGGTTTCTGACAGTTCACGTACCTATTTCTGGTGCAGCACATAAAAATTATAGGTATTTTCGGCGGATGCGATGAATAAAATTTGCAAAAGTCAGTGTGAAAATCGTGTTAGCTATGTTTTGATCGGACGTGTGGTGGCTGTGCCGGGCGTGAATGCTCGGTTCGCTTTTTTGCTATCAGTGAAATTGCAAAAGTGTAATCGAAACCTTGTTCGAGTGGGACTTGGGAACAGCGGCAGGCAGGCAGGCAGGGATCGTGACCAACTCTGCACGGCGCCTGTCAGTTGTTGAGGTAAACATGACCTTGGTTGACGGTTAGATTTTCCTATGTTTTATTTGTGTTGCTAATGCATGTTTAATTGATTTTCGTGAAGCCAGATTAGTGGCTGGTGATAATAAAAACAAGATAGCATTAGAATATAACAGTAATAGATTCAGCATGTGGTTTTCCACTGCTGTATTACGAAGATTTCCATTTACTAGATTGTTTAAATAACACTTTTTATGATATTGGATGGCAAACAAGCAGACATTGCCAACCTGAGGTCGGGATGGTAAACCTCTTGCGTGAGTGAGTTTACCGGCTACCCTACCCTCCAAATCAGAACACGACTATGTCAAGCACTGACACTAATGTGGCAGGAATAGGTAAGGCGGTGGTACCAATCCGGGCGAGTTGATGCAAGACTCTACCACCTAGACTCTACCACTTGTAATTTCTTCAATACACTTTAATTTAAACACTTTGTGTAACCATAAGCGAACTGGTTTCAATTTTCACAGCATCTTCATGGCTTCACAAAAATAAAGTATTCTCTAAGATATTAACAAATCATATAAGGTATTGTGGAGAAGAACAAGCATTGTTCAAAAGGATGTTTCAGGTTTCACCAAGTCCCGACGATGAAAAGTATAAATTCTAGTTTAATATAAATTTAAACATGCCTTTTCTAGAAATATTTTCTTTCTAGATTAGACAATTTTCTAGAAAATGTAGAAACAATTACGTTTATAAAATAAGATCACGTGTTAGAAAATTATGGTCATAAACATATCACACATGTTTTATGACCATGTTCATAAAATTGCTATTTAAAAAACTTTCAATGGGAATAATTATTATATTATGTAAAAATGGGCGTCCTTGTCAAATCCCCTAGATTAGGTAACCGACCCCAATATCATTTGACATAAAAACAGGATACGGTTAGAACGAATAAGAGATAGAGATTGTATTGCTCTATAGCTCTATATTTTACAAAAAAATAAATAAGGAATGTCTGTTTGTAATAAATATCAGCTTTTTAATGAATTGACGGTTCGTGTACCAAATTTTTTTTTTCATGTTTCTCTGTTTGTTTCGGCTACACTCTAGAATGGATTGACCGATTTTGACGATACTTTTACTGGTAGATAGCTGATAAAATAGGGAGTAACAAAAACTACGTTTATTTAATTAAATTCAAACTCGAACGGAATCGCGGCCACAACTAGTATAAAATAAGGATTATAAGAAAATTATTTTCATTTTTATAATGTAAACTAATTCATATGAGTATAACTTGAGATATATCTCATCTGAGAAGCCTCTAGAAAATGACACAAGAAAAATGTTTACAAAAACAAGATCACGTGAATATGTCTGTCTATGAAACGAAGTTGTTAGTTACACCGTATAAAACTCAAATATGGCAGGCCATTTTGTATGATTTTTGTGTTGTAGTCTGTCGTTATCTGGAATAAAGTATGTAATATTAAATCAAAGGAGTGGTCGAGTGGATACAATATCCGTCTTTGACGCACGAATCCCGGATTCGATTGCTGGGTAAGGCATGTTCTTATAAGTTTTTTCAGATATTTTTTCTACGATATTGGAAGGCAAACAAGCAGACGGATTTCCTGATGGTAAGAAATACACGTCGCCTATAGACACCAAAGGTGGAAATGGTGTGAACCAACCTGAGGCTGGTATGGTAAGCCTCTTGCGTGAGAAAGTTCACCGGCTACCCTACCCTCCAAACCAGAACACGACAATGGCGAGTTCTGCCGTTATTGTGGCAGGAATAGGTAAGGCGGTGGTAACAATCGGGCGAGTCGTTGCAAGACTCTACAATTAAGTAAAAAAAAACTTGACACGGACGGGCGGTATTAATATGAGATATTATTAATAATAATAGGTATATAGAACATTATTCGATAATTTGAAAATTTAAACTCTTTTAAAGAGGTATTTGTAATTTTTGTTTTTTTTTTCATTGAAAGCTTTTTTAAATAAGGTTTAATATCTAGTCTAACGCCATCGACAGTACGTAAGGTTCGGGTGCGATTCCCGACGGGGACAAGCAATATAGATGTTTGTATTTCCCAGTCTGGGTGTTGAATAAACTTATTCTACTATGTAATATATAATTGACTAACACTCATACACGCTTACTTTCTTAATTTGAAGTTTTGTTTATAATATTTATCCAAAGATATTTGTTTATTTTTTAATATCGATTAAAACAATTGACATTAGACACGATTTATATTACGTGTTAAAGAAAAGGTAATTTAGAAAAATCTACATAATATCTTCCCTTTCTGTATAGTAAAAATGGATCGCTAAATGTGTTGCTAAGCGCAAAACTCGAGGACTTCAGAACTGATTTGGTTGATTTCTTTTTTGCTACGTTTGATAAAGTCTGCGGAAGGTTGTTATGAAAAAAAAGTGGAAAAATTTTAAGGAACATAGGAAAAAGCTCTTTAATTTTTCTCATATAAACTTACTGGGTCAATGTCGGGCAGTACGAAGTTCACCGGGTCAACTAGTATTTGAATAAATAAATGGTCAAGTGCGAGTCGGAGATGCATAATGGCACCTTACCATTATCTGTTAAAATTACTTTTATTTTGTGTTAAGTATTTGTTGCTATACTGGCAACAGAAAAACATCCGTGAAAATTTTAACTTTGTAGTTATCACAGATTATGAAATACAGCCTGATTACAGACAGACGGACGAACAGCAGAGTCATAGTTATTTGTAAACAAGGGGTCGGGTCTTACAAAAGTAAGAAATATACGCCGCCAATAGACATTAAAAATGTCTGGTGGAAGTTCTTTTCATATTACTTACTTTAACAATCCCCATATCATAATCACATTTTTCCCGTGTTTGATATCATTTTTCCCCGTGTTGGTCCGGGTCTTCTATGTAGAATGGACCAACTGCCTTCCTACCAGGCAACTCGTAAAAGGCGAGCGAAGGTTAACTGGGTTACTATCAACATGACCACTGATGGTAGAGTGCTGTGCAGCAACTCGCCCGGGTGGGAATTCACCGCCTTACCTATTCCTGCCGCCATAATGACATTGTAGTGTTCCGGTCCGGAGGGTAGGGTAGCCGATAGACTTGCACATAAGGTCTAACAGCTCGACCACAGGGCAGCGGCGCACCTACAACATCTATGGTGTCTATAGGCCACGGTTGTCTCTTACCATCAGGAGACCCATGTGTCTGTTCGCTGTCTTATACTATAAAAAAAAAAATAATTTAGATACCTTTTTTAAGGTTCGATCAATTCGTGTATTGTTTAAACATATACCTATTCAACTTGCTTCTAAAAACTTCTTCTTGCTAAAAACTTCATCGCGTCCGGCTTAACTTTTGGGTTTTCGAATTTGTCTTTGCTTGGAATAAGATCATAATTACTGAGTAATTAACGGATGATCAAGCTTTGTTTGGATGTTTTTTAGAATTATATTTATTTATAACTATGCAAATTGCTTACTGATAATATAAACGAATACATAGTTATGAATAATATAAATATAAAAAGAGAAAAAAATAAAGGAAAAATGTTTTTTCTTTTATATCAACCCGGATTTCCTGCGTTTTAAGGCGCCCGATTTCCCGACCGAAATATTACATGTTCGTATATGCTGACAAAACTTAGCTTACACGAATTGTAATGATATTGTAGGAGTTTTTTTTTAATAAAAACACTACTAAGATGAAAACCTAGCTAGATCAATTTATCGTCCCCGTAACCCAAGAATACAAAATTTCATGAAAGCCGTTCGAGCTTTTAATTAAAAGCTGCATACAAAATTTATGTAAACCCTTAGGCAGAAAGGTTATTTATTATTTAGTGTATCAATTGAGTGATTGAGTAAAAATAAGTTCATAGACCAAGTCAATTTGTCCAATGATGTCTATTCCTTTTTTTGTCCAGAGAAGTTATCAAACTAGAGTCTTAAGTCTATATCATTACTACTATCATGTACTTAATGGCCATCATTTACAAACAGATTAACCGGGTGTTAACCCGGTGGTGGAAATGAGGGAGTTGGGTGTTTTAGTTCAATTATCCCGTGCCGTGTTCCGGTCCCAAGGGTAAACTTGCACATACGGTCTAACACCCCAGCCACAAATAGAGTGAAACAACTACATCTACGATGCGATGTCTATAGGCCACAGTTCTCTTACCTTCAGGAGAGCCGTGTGTTTGTTTGCTGTCATGCCCCATTAAAATTATATTCTCTCTCGTATTAATTAAATCGAGAAAAGCATGGTTACGGCCCTGTCACTCGACTTGGCGGGGGCACTGCCGTGCCCCCAGATACAAATTTAGTGTCTTATAAGATTGGATTGGATTGGATGGACCTGCCATTGTCACATGGTAGCTGAACTCTTTGGCTAATCGTAGGTGCATACTGCATTTGTTTAACATATTAAAAGGCTAGGGTATACGTCTATTGAAATATAACCTACAAATTTGACAGCACTAAATGTGTTCTGTCTCTTTCTTTCAGTGGTGTAAAAAGAAGATAGGGATAACTTGAAACTTACTGCGCAACAGAATAACCACCATTCAAACGCAAACCTTGGAAAATACCTCAAGAGCTTATTTTGTTTAATCAATTTTGTACGCAAACTACAAATCGGTACACAACAAAACTAATGGGTTTGGGTTTCCGGAAACGTTGAGTAAATGTAGAGTCGGCTAAGTGGACTTCCTATTGTTTATTACAAACTAAAATTAATCTTTATATAGTAGGTATGCGAAAACCCCATCGCCCTTGTGGTAAAATATTTACAGCATTTTTTATATAAGTACCTACTAGCTGTCCCGGCGAACTTCGTACCGCCTGCATTTAAGAGATGAAAATTACATTTGAAACTAAAATAATTAAAAAAAATACCATACTAACGTCACTCAATTGCTTTGCATTTCTGGAATCCCTCCACTGACATTTAAACTTTATAGTATTGTATTAAAGTTTAAATTTACTTTGCAGTAGGGACTATTACGAATTTTTTGTATAGGAATATAGAAAAGTGTTGTTTTTAGACATAATCAGACATTTTTTCCCTCTCCATAATAACCATTCTCGTACTACAAGGAATATTTTAAAAAGATAATTAACGAAATCGGTTCAGCCGTTCTCGAGTTTTGCGCTTACCAACGCATTTAGCGATCCATTTTTATTTATATAGATATATTGAACCAGTTTGTGTCGTCGCTTACTGACAATATTCTTGTTCTAAAGTTTATAACTTCTTAAAATATTCACAATATTATCTGGAGGTAGAGTAAAGAGTAATAGGTCCAAGTGCGAATAAGATTCGTGTTCAAAAGTTTTCGTATTATCTGTACTCTATACAAATCTGTGCATAACATTAAAACAAATTTCCCTGTATTGGTCCGGGTCTTCTATGTAGAATAGACCAACTCCCTTCCTGCCAGGCAGTTCGTAAGAGGCGAGCAAAGGTTAACTGGGTTACTATCCATGACCACTGGTGGTAGAGTGCTGTGCAGCAACTCGCCCGCGTAGGGATCCACCGCCTTACCTATTCCTGCCACCATAATGACATTGTCGTGTTCCGGTCCGGAGGGTAGGGTAGCCG
>DVZL01008537.1:0-10200 GCA_018236625.1 Lasaia peninsularis | reverse complement strand
CCGGTGAATCAACGGTTGAATCAATAGTTGAACCAACGGCAGAGTTAAAGGTTGATTCAACGATTAATAATTGAAGCTATTATGTACCTATATTATAAAGATATTTATACATGACTGTAGATGAGTGATACAGTATACCTTGAAACCTTGATAATCCTTTAAATTTTTGAATATTAATAATTATTTATAATCTTTTAAATTTTCGAACAATTCGAAATATAAAGACGCTTTTTTATTGGAATAAAATACGAGCACCACCAAAATTATGAGTTCAGATTCAAAACGGATTTTGGATGTAGGAAGGGTGGTCAGTTAATGGTAGTCTTCTTCGTTATACTATGGCTCATTCCCGTGTCTATATCGGATGATATCGGGGTTGACCTGGTCAAGGGGATTTGACAATGGCAGTTTCCACAGAGACCGACTGCCATCTGACCTCTGAAACCCAGAAAGGCAACTAGGCCTAGTCTTAGATTACATTTATTAATCTTCAATAAAGATTGAAAACATGAAATTTATAATATAACTAGCTGACTAACAGTCAATGCATGTCATTGTCATTTTTTTATGATATTGGAAGGCAAACAAGCAGTCGGATTTCCTCATGGTAAGAAATACAGGCTTATAGACACCAAAGGTGGTAATAGTGCGTTGCCAAACTGAGGCTGGGATGGTAAGCTTCTTGCGTAAGTTTACCGGCTACCCTACCCTCCAAACCAGAACACGACAATGGCAAGCACTGGCGCTAGTGGCAGGAATAAGTAAGGCGGTACCAATCCGGGCGAGTCGTTGCAAGACTCTACCACCTAGTAACCTTTTAGCTAAACTAATTTAGGCTTTGATGAACATAATACAATGAAACAAAATAAATATTAGTATGGATGATGCTATAATATTATGAATAATACACACAGAAAAATTCAATTAAAAAAAAATATATATATTTTTTATTTATGGTGAAGAGTCTCCGCAACCGTGTAGAGGAAGCTAGGCAGGTATGTAGGGATCGTGATATTTGACACACGATACTCTCTGCGTGTAGATATGTTTGTAACTGTGTATAGTTTACCTTATCTGAAAATCCCAGCCAAGTACCCAGTCCAAAGCTGGGCATCTCTCTGCCATCGTTCAGTTTTACCCAGGGTGCCTTCCCTGATCCCAGGACAACCTGTAAGTTGAGTCATTATATGAATTAATACATTTTTTTCAAAGTATTCAAAATACAAAATTAGGATAAATTATATATGTTTTTTTAAATGTCTAAAAATATTAATTAACAATGTTCAAACAAATTATTTATGTAATAACAATTATAAATATCACATATCAAAGTTTAATTTTATTTTAAAATAATATAATATAAATAAGGTCTTTGAAATATAAAATAAATTAAATCAAATGCAGAAAAGCATTAACTTAATAATAATATAAAAAGTCAATATCATTAGGTTTAAATACTATTAAATATCATTAAAATAATCATCAATCTTATAATATGCTTTCTCTAGCAATGTAACCTGTGCAGATAATCTGTTTTGAATGTTGTCTGTCTGTATGTGTATATACTGTGCTATCGAGTGGAAACCCATTAAATGGAGAGTCTATTTATCAATTAACACTGAAGCGATTTTGATAAAATTTTAGATGGAGTTACTTGAACACTGATCACTGAATTGGAACAAATAATATGGTTGTGTAACAAGTAAAAATAACATCATGTTAAATAACACAAGAAATATAGATATAAAAAAATAATTAATAAATGCACATCTGGTTGACCTTCACGTTATTTCAATGGAAGGTCAACCGAATTAACGTCATTATAATAATAGACTAGGTGGGCACCGCTGCCACATCCATTTTATCGAGTACCAGTCTGAGACAAGATACTTCTAAAAAGGACGCAAAGAAATGTTAAAAGTTTGATAAGACGGCGAAATTATGATACAATTATAAATGAGAATAAGAAATAAATGACATTAGATGCTAATTAGTTTTATATAGATATGAGACTTATGTCTTAAGTTAACAAGTTCATCCGTCTGATATTAGGTAACGAGTTACATGTATTATGCTTGCAAATATTTTATATAAAGAACATATTTTTACGAATTTATGGGAGCCTCAGTAGCCTTGTGGTTAGATCATCGGACTTCCAAGTTCGAACCCCGCCATGTAGCAATGAATTTTTTTAACTTAAATATTTCGTGATTGCTCTTACGGTGAAGGAATACATTGTGAGGGAACACAATTAGTGTATTCAATTTCGATCTATTTTAAGCTAGCGCATGCTCGCTCTTTAAGTGCATTTTAAGACGTGAACCAAATGCACGGCGAGCGATAGATATTTTTATTGTTATTTTATTACTATTTGTCCGTGACAATCGTGTTTGACTGTGGAACTGGCACCAGGTACATATGCACCCACAATTAGCCCACAATACGGAGCCCCATGAGGTGACAGGTGCCAACACCGTCGCCATATCTTCTCCAAATTTAATGTTAGGCAATGTTATGTTTTTTCAGATAAACTCAAAAATAATGTTAAGAAAAAATTGCCCTTTCTAGAAATAGATCCCGGGACCCAGTGCGTCAAAGTCAACCACCGACTACGCTCAGCGGTGATACTTTCATTGAATCTTTTTATTATGTTTAAGAAAATAGCGAGCTGAGACTAAACTGAGGTGTATTTATTTTACTGCCTTAGGGATGTATTTCCTAGAGCAGTAAAATACACTATACATTAACCACGTTTTTCCTATTTCCTATAGGTACTATTTCACAGAATTCCGGCCTACTCAGCCTTCTGATTTCTAATAAACCCAGCTGTAATACTTATTAAAAACCAATATGGCTGTCGAGTTCTTATTTTTTTTTGTGTGCCAAGGCAAGAGGCGATCAAAATACGTATCTTACCATCGTTATAGCGGCTTATTAATCACGTGAGGCTCGAAGGGGGGGAGGGGTCCAGAAAAAATCACGAAATATCTCAAGGGGGAGGGGGTTAAAGTAATATATTATATCACGTGTACTTATTTTTTCGGTAGCGATACTTGCACTATAGCACTGTGCCAACAACTGTCTTGCAAGATGATTATCCAGTTAATGGTGTTGAAGAAAGTCTTGCTAATCCGTGGTCCGAAAATATTGTACATTAAATAATGTTCATGTACCTACTAGTAAAAAAAAACTTTTTCGCATTTCTTTCATTATTTTTAAGTCAGTCAAAAACAAACTGCAACCTTTCTGTCTATTTCTGAACGTTATTATAGTAGTCTTTACTTTTCTATAATAAAATTAGATGGTGCTTATACCAGTATTTTTTTATAATAAAAAAAAAGGATTCTTTGCAAGTATAGGGGGGGGGGGGAGGGGTAGTCTTAAACCTCACCACGTATCACCAAGGGGGAGCGGGGGTCAAATAAATGCCAAAAAAAACATCACGTGATTAATGGATGGATGGATATCGAGAATACCTTACCAAAATGTTATAAATAATACCTACTCTAAACCATCTCATAATGACCAAATGGTTTTTACACTGAATATATTTTTTTGCTACTGACTGACTAAGCATAATGACTGGCAATTTTTATTTAAAAACTCTTATTTTTTATCAATGTCACATGGAATCTTACGCTACATGAGTAATTGCAACTTTCTTTTTTAAATAGCTCAAAATTCAACGAACAAAACGCCCACTGACTTTTTAGAAAAAAAATGATATTTTGACGCTTAAGTTTTCGATTGAAAATTATGGCGCCTTTTACGATTAGTACCTTCACGCCTATTATCCCTGAAGGGGTAGGCAGAGGTGTGCTAGTATTTCCACGACGCGTAAGCTTAGTCGATATACTAGAACCCCCACGCGCACGATTAGCCAAGGCCCTGATGTGATAGGTAGCAAGCCTATCGCCACTCCGGACACATTCCGATCCCGGACAATGTAGTGCTTACTTACAATAAACTGAAAAACATTTAAGAAAAGTTTCCGACCTGGAATTTTTTTTATTATTGTATGCCCGTGAGTGGCGGGAGTATAGAGGACATCAAAAAACTGTTAGATTAAGAACTTTGTACCGACCTATATTCGACAATAAATAAACTGATTTGATTTGATTTGATTTGATTGAATCTGGGACTGTGCTGGTCCTGGGACTGTGCTGGCTGAACGGTACGGCCGTTACACCACAGAGGCGATAATAGATCAAAATAAGGTGAAAAGTTTTTTTTTACAAAAATAAATTAAAAAATACTTGTTCTGTAATACAAAAGATTAACAATGGTAAGGTTATTTTTTTAATGCACCCGAAATGTCTGTAAAAAATCGGCCAAGTGCGAGTCGGACTCGCACACAAAAGCTTCCGATCGCTATCTTTAAAACGACAAAACTCATGTTTTTGGTGTGGGAGCATCCTTTATACATATATTTCTTGTATTCTGTTTTAGTAGGTATTTATTGTTATAGCGGCAACAGAAATAGATCATCTTTGAATATTTCTGCGTTATTGTTATCACGGTGTGTGAGATACAGCTTGACGACCGCTAGACAGACATACAAACAGCGAAGTCTTAGTAATAAATTCAAATGTTTACCCTTTGGGTACGGAACCTAAAAAGGATTAGCTAGTTAGATAGGATTTTTATCGTACTTTTTAACTGCAAATTATTCGCTCGGTTATGGTAACCGAAAATGAATGAATGAATAAGACGAATCCCTATAAAAATAGGTCTCAGCGCCTATATTCTAATCGCCTCGTTGGTCGACGCATTGACTATCGACAAATTTATCTCAAAAACATTTAAAAGAGTCCAGCTGATCATTTCGAAATTCAGTTTCGGGTGATTTTTCATTTTATTTAATTCCAGCGCTTCTAGTGCTATAAGCCTCTTTCCCTTTTTGGAACTGTTGCTGTAAAATTGGTCTCTTTTTACAGCTAAAACCTTACTATATTTACGTCACATATAAGAGATTGTTACGAAGAGCAATTATTCCCAAGCATTTTATCATATTTAGTAATCTCATTTTGTATTTTAATTATAGTTAATAGGTTATAATTATTAATCATTAAGTCGTAAACCTATACAACTCTTGTAACAAGTTTTTACTACCTACCGCGGGAGACAGGAAAAGTGATATTCGGTTAATCAAAAGAATGTTTATTAACCGACTTTGTTTTTTACTGAAATAACTTTCTAAGATATGAAATATATACAAAGGTTAAAAAGTGCAGTATCCAAAGTAATAGTCTATGATCTAAACTATTGTCTTTGCCTCGAAAGTTATTGTTTTTTTTTTCAATTTTTTATTCCCTATTTGTGTATATCATCAATCTATAAGGATAAATAAAATTGGAGTGTCTGTATATTAAAAAAAACACTTTTTACTAAATCTCTATGTATGTTTACAAGGTTCGTTACGTATACCAAAAAATATTATTAAGATTTTTTTGTCTGTCTGTCTGTTTGTACCCGCTAATTTAAGCAACTGGACCGATTTTGACGGGACTATGACTGGTAGACAGCTTATTTAATAAGGAACGACTTAGACTACTTACATTTTAGAATTTAAGTTAAGAAACTATAAAAAATAAAATAATTCAATAAAAAGCGGAAGGAGTCGCGGGCACAGTTATTATTTAAATACAACAACTCACCCCAAAGAATACGGAAAGTATGAAAAATGTAATAGACATATTTAATAAATATGCCAGTATTCTGAGCATATTCCAGCACCAACTGTTGCCGCCAACTGAGGAGCCTCAAACACTTAGGCCTTTGGTGATATCGAATAGATAAAGACTTGTTCCAATAAAAATACACTGCAATACAGACAGATTATAGGTTTTTGTATAAAGTTAATTATCTGTACAAATAAATAAAATTGGAGTGTCTGTATGTAATAATTAAAATAACAGCTTTTTACTATATGTATATTTACAAGGTTCACATCAAAATAATATTTTTTAGAATTTTCATCTGACCGATTTTGACGGGATTTTCACTGACAAACTGCTGATATAATAAACAACAGCTTAAGCTGCTTTTATTTAAGAAATGTATAAAATAAAATAATTTAATAAAAACGCGGACGAAGTTGCGGGCAAAGCTAGTCACTTAATAAAAAAAGATTCAATACTTTTGATAACCTCGACCAAGACTTGCTTTTTTATGAGATAGGAAGGAAATCAAGCAGGGTTATTGATTTTAAGAAACACAAGTAATTTAGACAATGAAGTTATTATTAATTGTCAACCAGATGTTAGTATGTTAAGCATTTTGCAACCTCAAGCTGCATCGATGGCGAACATTAATATTGTAGCGACAAGAAAGAGTAATTTGATGATACCAAACCGGGAGAGTCTTTATAAAAGTACCACATAGTCACGGGAAAATAAATAAAAATGTTCAAGTGCTGCAAGCTATATGCAGTGTTCCCAACTCTCAAAAACTTTTCTCCCTAAAGCTCCCATCAAAAACTCCAAAAAATCATACAATTACTGGGGAATTCCTCTTAATAATATTGTTTTTAGTGAATTAAATAATTAATGATTATTGCCAGAATAATTTTATCTTCTGGCCGTCAACAAATTCTCTCTTCTCTTTGAACCCCTAAATTTGGGGGGGAAAACCCTAAGTTGGCAATCCTGGCTAGACGATAGCTGGTAACATGCTGATATTGTTCTGGTGTAACAGGTGTACCGGTACGACTGTCGCCTGTTAAAACCGTTAGCCGCATGGGGTCCCGGGTTCAATTCCCAAGTCGGGCAACTTTTCTTAAATGTTTTTCAGATTATTCTGAGTAAGCTTTACACTGCCCGGGATCGGAATGTGCCGGGAGTGGTGTTAGACTTGCCACCTATCACATCATGGGCCTTAGTACCTTGGCTAATCGTGGGTTTTCTAGTATATCTACTAGACTTACGAGTCATGGATAGGTATACTAGCACAACTCTGCCTTACCCCTTGGAAATAATAGGTGTGAAGGTTATAATAGGAAGTACCTTTTATAGAACAAGTTATCCTACCCAGGAATCTAACCCGGGACCATGTGCGTCTAGTCATCGAATACGGTCGACACACAGAGGTAATAATTTACAAGACTTTTATCTGAATTAAACGCTTGTTTAAAATTATCAAAAAATTCGAAACTTTTAGAGTAAATACATATCTGGCTGTTTTGACATCAGTTTTACTATTCAAGCAAAGAAACTAAACCCATATTAGAGCTAAGAAGTTGGATTGGTGAGTGGATTATTTAAGAAATTTGATTGGACAAATGCATGATGCCACGCATGAGAAGACAGCAGAGCTTTAAAAAATTAATATTTTGATACAAATCTGACATCTAAAAATAAATATAGAAAGTCCATATATCGCGTGAGAAAATATTGCTGATTTATATCGATTTTTTTCTGAAAAAATATCGATATTTTGATATATCGATTTTTTAGCCCAAGCCTAAATTAACCAGCAGAATTATCAGGACCAAGCAAATTGTTGGATATTTAGATATAAGGCTTACTAGAAACCGGAACGCAGAGGCATTATTTTAGTCGCTGTAGTGAAACTCCACTTCAACAAAATGTTGCAACTATCCGGTTGCGCGCCGCAAATGGCGAGCTTTTGTGACGTCAGGATGCCCTTGGATTGATCATGCCTTCAATGTTATGAACATCGTAAGATTACTAGATTATTCCACGAACAGTCTGTCACATTACAAGTCAGTCTAATAACGATTTGTGCGCATAAATATTAGCTTACATATCTTCACGCCAGATCTCTTGTGCTGTAGACAGAGAGTGCCAAGTGTCACTATCCCTACATACTTGTATTCCTAATTCATAACTCTCTTCATACAAACACGCCAGATTCGGAGATTTTTGACACTAATACTTTTTATTTTTTCCACTGTCGTAAAGTTCGTTCTTGCTATTTTGACGTTCTGATTTGTAAAGTAGGCTCTCTAGCATAGTTAACAGGGTTAACAGGATCTCTATAGTTAGACTGGTAATAGGATGGTCTGTAGCAACTTTCCCAGGTAGGGATCCACCGCTTTACATATTCCTGCCGCCATAATGACATTTTCTTGTTTAAGTCCAAAATTCACTCTTCTACATTATTTTAGTATAAGTATTATATTATATTGTATGTAGTAATATAACTGTAGAAGAACTTTTTGCATTCTAGCAAGTCTAGGCGCTTAGATTCATTTTTTAAATGAAAAACAAATGTCCGTGTTGTTCCTGGTTTCTCGTGTAGAATTGGCCTACTTTCCAGGTAGCTCGTAAGAGGCCAGCACAGGTAAACTGGGTCACTACATATGACCACTGGTGTTAGAGTATTGTGCAGCAACTCGCCCGGGTAGGGATCCACCGCCTTAACTATTCCTGCCGTCATAATGACATTGTCTGGTCCGGAGGGTAGGGTAGCCGGTGCACTTACACAAAGGTTCGTTGTTCGTGTTTATTTCATAAAAAATGTAGGTACTTTTGCAAATTTTACTCATAATTGAAAATTATTTTTGAAATAGACGACCGGTTTTTTTACAGCATCATCAGGGCTAAATCTTAAATTACTTCACTAATTATGCGCTTCGCTTGGCTTGCCTTGCTGCACACCGTGCACCCAGATAATTGAGGCAATACGAACTTTACACCCAGACACATTAATTTAGTTACAAAATGATTTGGTTATATTTATATATCTATTTGGTCATTAACGCGCACCTAATATGGCTATGATTGTATATCAATATATCCGATCGGTACAATCGGAGGGCAATATGACTTACTACTTGAATTAAATAATTAAAGCGCAGTGAAACTGCAAAATCTGACTTCAACTTGATAAACATGTCATTAAGGAATTATTTTTAATTTTAATTCATATCTCAAAAAGTTCCTATCATTATAAAATGTACTGCAGAAGACTCAATTATGTATGTTGAAGATATTAAAAAAAATATGTCGAGGCTGATAAAATTGGACAGCAGAATACATTTTCGCTTTCGAAACGTCAAAAGCGAATAAAAGAAAAAACAACTACATACTTTTGAAGTTAATTTGATTTCAGAACGATATTTATTCGTAGCATTGTTTTCATATTTATAAACCTTTTAAACCAACCCTAGATTTCTACTGTTTCAAAAGCAAATTTAGCCAAATCGGTCCAGCCGTTCTCAAGTTTTAACGCGGCTAAGGAAAAGATATTGATTTTTTATTATCTTTTTTAATTTGACATTATTACAAATCTTGACTATTTTACATGTTTTCGTCAAGACAATCTTTACCCGTAAGATGGTCCCACACCAACTTACTTGAGTCAAGGACCTGGGTCTCGTCAAGATATTTGTGAATTTCAGCCTTCAATTCCGGTTCTATCTTGGGACTTCTAGAAACAATCCATGCAAAACCTGAAAATCACAAGATTTATGATATTTTTCTCATAGATATGAAAACACCACTCCTCTATTCAGAACGCAGCACCGGGCCGGGATTCGATCTCCCAAGAGACAGCCCCTGGTGATGGCGTTGAAAAAAATCCCACCCATTTAAATAATGATTACTCGGGCTGAGCACTCTGTTCGCCCGCAGAGATCGGTGAAAATAAGTTGGTCTATAAAAAAAAAGCGAAAATGCGGGTAGAAAGCTAGTCTATTATAAATTCGTTTGCAAAGTAATCGGAGGGTATCGGAATCTTAAAAAAGGGTAAATGATCTAGAATATTTGGTGTTACTGTACCTTGAGGGCAATTGTAAAATATCACGTAGTCTTTGTTATTGGTGGCCAGAACGGTCACAGTAACATCGGGAGTTGCTGAAAAATCGAACAAGACATTGCAATTTTTTCATGGAAAAAGGTGACAAACGAGCTAACGGTTCACCTGGTGGTAAGTGACTACAGTCGCCCAGCAACGACCACAATACCAAGGTATCACAATTGCGTTGCCGACTATAAAGAAAAGAGTACGCTCTCCTTTTGAAGGTAATTAAGTCGTATTGGTTAGGAAGCACCGCCGCCAACAATTAAATATCTATACATATAATAAAACTCTAGAAGTGTGACTCAACCCTCCACCAACCCATGGCCCTACCATACTCTCGGTCATACAGACCGCGTCGCAGCCGAATCGCGGGAGATGCACGGGGAACGTTTCGGTGTTTTCACTCTCGTGCATATTCACTTAACTCCCTACAAA
>DVZL01008536.1:0-10200 GCA_018236625.1 Lasaia peninsularis | reverse complement strand
TTATTTAAGTATTTCTATGTATTAGTATCGTTGTCTAACACCCATAACACAAGCATATAATTTGCTTACTTTGGGGTAAGATCAATTTGTGTAATTTGTCCAGTAATATTTAATATTTAATATATATTTTTTAGAATTTTTGTCTGTCTATTTGTACCCGTTAATCTCTGAAACGGCTAGGCCGATTTTGACGGGACTTTAACTGGCAGAAAGCTGATTTAATAAGGAATGGCTTAGGCTATTTAATTTTAAAATTCGATATTAGAAATCTATAAAATAATTGCATAAAAACGCGGACGAAGTCGCGGGCATAACTACTAAAATATATCGTCCCGCCCGTGTCTCCGAACCGGTTGGCAGAGCTACATATCTATACACACACGATTAGCCAATGACGATAGAAATAAAGTAACAGGTGGCAAGTCCGTCACCATGTCGGACACAAATCTAACCCTAGGAAACGTTATGTTTTTTAGATAAACTGAAAAAACTCGTGGAGAACCAGTTGTCCTACCCAGGAATTGGTCCCGGGACCTCGTGTTACACGGTCGGTTACAGACTACGCCCGAACTGTTATTTACAAATTTTAAATAATTAATTGTCCTTTCTATTTAATTTAATCCAACCAGTTTTTATTGTATTATTGTACTAACCCTTTTTACAGTGGTACCAACCCAATTTTATTATTAATTATTCTTAAGTTTCAAAGCCCCGATGATGAAAACAAAACCATTCAGTTCAAGTGACGTAAAGTGTTAAATAGAGTTTATCGTAGAAATAGCAAGTTTACTTTAAAATTATGTATTTATTCCACCAAGTGCCGTCGATAAAAATGATCATGAAAATAGTCTAACCATTAGGGAATCAGTTTACCTTGCAGACCTTCGTTACATAAAAAAATAAAGCTGCTAAAATATTGTTTCAATTACATTAAAAATAAACCTGCAAAAAGAATATCCTCTCAATCACATTAAAAAATAAAGCCGCAAAAGAAGCAATATCGTTTCAATTACATAAAAAATAATGTTGCTATCCGACGTAAAAAACTTCAGGCTCAAGACGGCAGAATATTAACATTAAAGAAAAAGTTCCGAAATATTCGTGAAAGTATCACTGCCGCGGTGTCCCGTTGCCCCGACTTGCCAAACAGTAACCAACCGTAGCCAATTAGCGAAAACAGTTAGCCTCGGAAGCATAGATAACAAACTCAAAAATTTGCTCGAGTATAACAACTAATTACGGCTAGATGCCTTATATTACTTTAATTATGTTGTCTGTGACGCGTGCGCAATTCCGAGATAAAATGAATAGACGACAGTGGCGACGCTAAACCAAATGTGGACGTCAGCGATATCAAGTTTACTAAAAAAAACTCGTTATATTAAGCGAGCCATATTATAAAATAATGTAAGAGTATACGAGTTAATTATAATCGAATGAAAAAAAATATTACACATATAAAAAATAAAATAGTACTTCTTTTAGCGTCACTGAACTTTTTACTTCTCACTTTCATTGATCACATATACGAAAATAATAAAAGTCTTTATCATCTGCTTTTTTCCCGAATTGTTTGGGATCGGCTACCTAAGAATTTAAAAAAGTAATTTGTAAAAAAATTTTGCAAAGATATTTTTTTTAATTTCTGCAAGTTTGCCTAAAGTTTGTAGAGACTAAATAATACAAAAAAGCGAATATAAAAATAATTAACTAAATAAATAAATAACGTCACACAGAATATGGTATCCTCGAAAAGGTAGGCAGAGGTACATATTATGTACTCGCGATTAGCTGACGTTCTTAGATCCTATTGAGTGACAGGTGGCAAGTTCGTATCGGGCACACATTCTGGATGTTCCTCACGATGTTATCCTACACTGTAAGAGCATTCAGAAAATATACTCAAAGTAGAAAATGTCATTAGTACATGGCGGGGTTCGAACCTAGTCCAGGTTCGTGATGGCAGTCTGAAGCGCGTACCACTAGGCCACCGCGGCTCAAAAAATATACGTTACCCATGGATATTATCGGTGAGTTATCAATCTGAGACTGGGTAGTAAGGCGCCTTGCGTAAGTTCGTACTAAGAGTATTATTTCTAAATGGGAACATTATATCACTGAATTGTTCTAAGCATGTTGTTTTTGACGCGTGAACAATTCAGAGATAGAATTCATTTACTAAAACAATTCGAACATTGTAATCTATGAAGCGTTTTTGTAATCTACAAAAAAAATGGTGAATCTTACTCTGAGATACTTTTACGGTTTTAGTATATTTGTTATAGCGGTAACAGAAATACATCATCTTTTAAATTTTCCTGTCTATGTATCTTGCTATCATGGTTCATGATATGATACCTGGTGACAGACCGACAGAGTTTTGGTAATAGGATTCCTCGTTTTTACTCTTTGGGTACGGCACGCTTAAAGCGATTTCATTATAAAGTAGTTATATTTCTCAACAAATACGCCTTTTATTTAAAAATCTGTAATGACTTAATGAGACATTTATGTACATTGAGACATCTCAATCAGTTTACATAAACGCAGTATATAATTAAATCGTCAAAATTACATAAAGTTAAATTTAATGATCTTTTAAGTGTCGCTTAATGGCGACTATTATTATAGAAGCCAGTATCTTGAGTCTTGCGTATTTTCGCCTAAATTTTGAGTATTCGCTAATTGAATATTATGTACATTGTAGTTTTAATTATATAAGAGCCGCGTCTAGCCCTTCGGATGATCCAGGTTCGGACTTCGGACCCCGCTATGTACCAATAGAAAATCCCTGAATACGTATACGACCTAATCTGGGATTGGGTCTAGGTTTCCTTCTAGTTTACAAAGATCAGATGACAGTGGCTCTATGTAAAAGAGGGCGGGCGCTCTTGTCATATCCCTTAGATTAGGTAGCCGACCCCGATATCATCTGATAAAGAAATGGGATAAGGGAAAGAAGAACCAGAAGACGGGTTAAGTTGGTAATAGAGACGTGGGATCAGAGGCCGTTAAGGCCACTGCCTAAAACTTACATTAAACATAATTATTTTGCGATATAATATATTGATATGATTACGGAAAAATATTTTTTACTACAAAACAAAAAAAAATCTGTGATAAAACTCCTTGTTTTTGTGCAAAAAATTTTACTTGATTTTTGCTAAAAATTAGATGACGTGCCAAGCGAGACAGGCTATTATTGTAAAACAAGTAGAACTAAGCGAGAGAAAAACTGTGTAACTTTGAGCGCATTAATTTTTTAATCAATTTACTAAATCGTTTGGTTAGACGATGTTTCATTAAAAAAAAGCAAAATAAAAAAACATTATGTAATGCAAACACATTTAGTTTAATCAGGAAATCGAAACTTCGAGAACATGGCGGTTTTTTTTTTAACTTGCTTATGATTTAGTCACAAAAATACACAACAGATGGCGTTGATATAATAATTGAAACGGATATCTTATTTTAGCCGATTCTTCAAGCGTTGGCGTAGCCTAACGGTATTGTGTACGGGTTAAGAAGATCTGAATCCAGAGTTCGTATCCGCGTTGTGTAGAAGTTTCCCATTATATTCTGGCGTCATCACTATTTGTGGAGATGCCATGCATGATGGGATAGATCACTCGGTGGTAGCAACAAGTGGACAGGGTCCAACGTGATGTTCGCTTCTGTAATGCCCCGGACATTTTTTATCGACTTCAAAAACATTTTTTAAGGACTTAAGGATCTCAAACCATAAGTTATATAGCATGTACATTTTTTAAAGTTATTTAACATTTGTTTTTGTTTTTTATATGTTTAGATGCAATGGTCTAATAATAAATTGTATTTACCGACATATTAAAAGAAAATATATAATGATAATAATCTAATCAGTTCTAATCTACGTAAAGGCGATAATGGCCTATATATTATGTAAATAGTCTTAATTTTCAGGATAATTCTCAAATAGAGATAATAAATTCATTTAGGATCTCCTATCATAACATTGGAAGAAAAGAAGCAGACAGATTTCACGATAATAATTAAAATGGTTACAAAGTTTTATTTTTACGCACAGATTATTAATAAATGTTAGCTGCCAGCATTATTTTAAAATGTTTATTATACAGTCAAGAAAAAAACTACATAATGACTTCATCCCGTACAATATATTTACAGTTTAAATAATTACTAATAAGTATAGCCAGCAGTAGCTAATAAGGTATTTAAGGAGTCGCCGACGATCTGTTACGCTAAGATAAGTGTAAAGCAATTATTTTAAATATAACTATTTTATTATCACTCTGTAAATGCAGAGTGGGTTTATGAGTTGTTTCCTATCAGGAAACTAGTGTAGCGAGGAGAATTAGCTTGCTTTAACTATTTTATTATCTTTTATATTTCACGATCTACTTCAACCAGCCCATAGCATCATCCTTATACCCTGAATATACTATATATCCTCACGAAATGATTTTACACATCTTTTCTAATACTGGAATGGCTGGAGAATATCTGTGAGGCTGCAGTAAATAGACTGTTTCTAGATCGGCATGTTACATATTCGGTCACGTCATCACTTAACATTAGTTGAAATGACGGTCAAGTGCCTGCATATTATACAGGGCGTCCAACTTGGGGGGGACAACACCAACAACAACACCAACCTTAAAGATCGCAGACAAAACATTTTGCTGCAAGAATACGTTATTTTATTTTGAACCTTGGATAATCGTGGGTTCGTGTTCTAGTATCTACTGCACTTACGAGTCGTAGACATACTAGCACACCTCTGCCTACCTCTTCCGCGATAAAAGGCGTGAAGGTACTTTGAAAAAAAATTTAAACTGCATTCATACATTTTTAAATCATTACCTGATACAACCGGGAATCGAAACCGCTACACGAGAAAAAATTACCCTATTATTTTTTTGTTGAATAAAATAGCATCAAAAAAGGAATAATCCTCACTATGCAGCCTTTCGATCGGTATGATAAAGTTATAGGGTAATTTTGTTCTCGTGTAGCAATTCTTTTGTGTATAATTCTATGAGCCAAAATTAAGACCTTAAAAGAATAATTTTAAAATTAAATTCCAAGTGTAATATTATTTTTCCGACTGTAAAGTGCTGCACTATCCCATCTTAACTACCATGCAAACCTTACAAAGTCGTATTTAATTAGACTTTCGTAAAGCTAAGCACTATATTACGCTACCCTAATGGAGATACTTCCTTTAACAACCGAGACAATGTTTAAAATTTATCATTAATTTGTCAATAAATATCTTCTACTTCCGCATACATTTATTTCCTACTATCTGTGCCCGTGACTTTGTCCGCATTTTTATTTTAATTATTTATGATGTATCCCACGCGGGGTCACGTCGCGTTCAACTCTCGCGTTTCCAGCCTAAGCTAAACCCCATTTAATATTAATTCAATGTGATCAGAGAGCTCATTTTAAATTGGTACTTACAACGTTATTGACATAAATTGACATAACTTCTTTATTTGTTAAGCGATTTAAGTGAAATAAACATTCAATGTCAAGTGAAGGCCATCACAAAATATTTCTGAAAACTGCATCCGAATCCGTTAAGCCGTTTCTGAGATTAGCATGTACAAACATACAGACAAGCCCGTCCATTATGTTTTTTCAACTAACTTTTCCATCTATGTACTTACACCTATACATATAATACAACTGTGTCGTTTTATTATGTGTAGAGAAAGACGAGGAGGCGAATGGGCAAGTAGATCTCCTGATGGTAAGTGATCACCACCACCCACAAACACCCACGATAATCCGCAACACCAGGAGTACCACAGATGCGTTTCCGACCTTTTAGAAAGACTGACAATTAACGTGAAAAAAAATTGAAGGGGAACAACGAATAGTTAAACACAAAGAAGGAGTTTTTTCCCCAAAAAGCGGGAAAATTTCGTAAGTAATGTCATTACAATTAAAATTACAAAAAAACTACAAATTTCTAACCACTAAACTAATTTTATAAATAATTATCAACACTATTTAAGTGGATTTATTACTATTTACACTGTAAATTTTACACTACAAACGTTGTTTATGGTTGGAGAAAATGAATGCCATTAATTATATCCGTGTCTATGGTCAATGTGTAAGGTTAATTACTCCGGTAATTAGTGTACTCGACAGCCGATAAGGGGCGCCAGATAGCGACTAGTTTAGTGGATAGACAGACAGAAACACTTACGTGAAAGTGTTTCTGGGAAAGATAAGAAAAGGCTCCGAAAAAAACACATACGTAACGAAATACATACGTAATGTAAATAAAAGACTTTCGGATATTTATTTTTGTTGCAAGATAACGTGGAGACGGCTGAAGGCTCCTCTTATGGTAAGAGATAACCGTCGGCTATAGACATTTAGGCCACGTATGAAAGTCCCGCCGACTGCCTTATTCTCTCGCATGGAACAAGACAATGGCGAGCACGGATACTACGGCAGTATAATACTCGAAATAAAATATATCGAAAGAGGAACAGTTAATCCCAAGCATTTTTATCATCTACATATTCTGCAATATTATAATAACAATTTTCTTGAATTTTTGTATTTAGGGGGTTTCGGGGACGATAAATCGATCTAGGTTAGGTTTTATTTTCACAAAATATCGTTATATGGCCGTTCTCAATAACCTATCTGTTATAAAGAGTTTACTTGCTACGATATTTTTATAATAACAGTGGTTGTCTTGTAACGGTAGCTCTATCTCTTATCGTTGATAGGTTATTGAAAACGGCTATTAATTGTGTTTTCATTGAATAAAAACCTCCTACAATATCATTCGAATGCGAAGCTAAAAATCGGGCGCCTTAAAACACTTAAAAACCCGGGTTCAAATCTCGGTCTGATTGTTCCTTCTATTTTTTCTCCTTTTATATTATTAAAATTTCATCAGCCAGTTAGTTATTTTCATAGTTATAAATAGATATTATTCCAAAAAAGCATGATATACTAAAAACACAGAGCAAAGCTTGGTCACCCAGGTACTATATAATTTACATTTAAAATACTTATGTATGAATATCCACTGAGCTGGTCTGGTAAAGGAGTTCGAAGGTAGAATACGTAACCTTGAAATTACAACCAGTAAACGCTTCCAGTCAACCACGTTTTGAGGTTTTTTTATTTTTTTAATGTTTGTACTCTTGAAATTTGTTGTATGTTATTTCATCATGTAGGTACCTAGTATTTTTGCTGTAATTATTTTATATTGTATAAAAACTTATAAAAATAATTACTACCAATAAAATAAAGCGGTGCACTTGAAAGGAGTCAAGGTAATAGATAACTCAAGTTAAAGTAGAATTAACATTTTGCGGCCCCGCTGATTCTTAACAGAAATATCTTATAAATATACAACTATATGTATAAGATTAATATGCTGTATAATTACAAAACTCTGTATTATCAAGTGCTTACATTTTTTAATAAACTGTATGGCTAACACACTTTTTTAGGGTTCCATACTCAAGGTAAAAAAAAATACTAAAAACAGAATAAAATAAATAAATAAAGATTGCTCCCATACAATAAATGTGATTTTTTTGCCTTATTTATAGACAACGGTACGGAACCCTTCGAGAGCGAGTCCGACTCGCACTTGGCCGGGTTTTTTTATCTTTTTGCTTGTACGTGCTTATCTTCGAAACGATTCAATAGGTCAAACGATTTTAGCGGGAAGTTGGAGGCTATTAGGTAATACACAGGGTATTTTATTTTGAACTTCTTTACTACCTATTTTGGCCACACTTGCGTATTAAAGTTATTTAGTCCCAGTATTTATTTAGATCATACAAACTTTTATCCCCTATTTCACCCTCTTGGGGTTTGAATTTAGAAAAAAATTAAGTTTCCAGCCTTAAGAGTTTGATCTGTCTCTTGATACATAACACTTTTGCCTTTCATATATATTAAGATAGATTTACTCGGGAAATATTGCATCCTAAATCCCACGCGTAAGAAGTGGCCACAGCTTATATTATAATAAAATGTATTACTGACCAATCAAATTAACATAACAGCCCAGTTACGAACATAAGATGTAATGACCTTAATTCAAAATACTTAATTATTGTGTTTTAAAAAAATAATTAAGCTTCCGATTGACTTTCTCATTTAGACCTTTTGCGATGGTTCTTTGCCTTATGCGGTTTAATTTGATTTAAAAAAAAAGTTAAGATGACAGATTTTCCGACAATAAGAGATCAGAAAGCTTTAGGTACTATCTTGATACACTCCGAACAACCCTAAATTGTTTATTTTTTTTAAGCTGGTCCACTTTTTTTATCAGTTTTGTGGAGATACCAACATCAAAGAAATTATTGTGAGACTGACATAGCCGACCGTATGTGGATTAGATAGATGTTTTTTGCGAACCCGTCGTTTTTTTGGGTTTAATATCCAAGTAGCTTTGCTTAAAAAAATATATAAAAATGTCAACTAAGGAAACAACAATTTTGGCGGGATCGAGAGAAGAATTAGACGGAGTTTATTCATTATTTTTGATTTTCGTTTAGTACATGTTGAGTAAAATTATCCAAATACGGTGGAATTTTCTACAATTTTGTACTGTTAAAGTGTACAAATTAAGTATTCATGAAGAAATTAGTGCATCGTGTATTTTTTCGATGCCGCTAAACCTCCCTCAATAAACTTAGGTAAGGAAGCCACTATTTTACCCAAGTTTTACCCTAAAGTAAAAAAAAAATTACGGCAGAAGAAGCAGCATGTCCAAAAGTCTTAGCTTGTCTCTAGAAGACAAATTGATTAATAAAAAGATGTAAATAAATACTATATTCCATTATTTAATGTTAATTTTACTGCTCTACGAAACTGAATTAAAATCTTGTCCTAAGGAACAAGCATTCTTTTTATTGTGAAATAACAATCGAAAGTGATCACTGAATAAGATATGAAAAAAAAACAAACCATTCACGACTAGACAAGCGGAACACAATCAAAATGGTAACCGGAGAGTCTGTATCAAATATCAATTGTGTCAATTATTGTATCAGCTCATGTTACGAATCAGCACGCGCGCTTTCGCAAGGGGTATCAAGATAAACATAACATTATCGTATAATACAATTGGATATGTAGTCTGTATTCCAACGTAATAAGGTTTAATTAAATTTAACTTTTATGTAATTCACCTCTTAAAGCCATGTTCAGAGGAAAGATAAACAACGACCAAAATATCGCAGACGTCGGTAAAGTTAAAGTTTAAAGTTAGATCAGTTCAAATAATATGTAAATCAAGTTGAAATATACTATACTGTCAATAGCTACTGTGAATTATGACTGCCTGTTACCCGGCCTCATACTTCATGTTCAATTATACCTAAAGTTGAATTTATTGCACTAGTTTCGATTTGTAGCGACAGAACAATAGGCTTCATGATATATCATCGATTAATTCAGGTGCATTTAAGCAGCTGATCAGATATCTCAGGATGGAAATGGCAACACGTTGCTTGTATTGAATATGGCTATATGCAGAGTTAGGGCGCGCAAATCGACAAATTTATTACACATTATTCATATTAGACATTACTCTTTGATCTAACGCGTACGTCACAAGTCAAAAATTATTCTCGCTATTCTAATTAACCTTCCGGTAATATGAGGAACACAATCGTCAAGTTTTCTTCTTAATGTCATTTCTTTGTCTGTACGATAGCCAAAACATAAGTTGAAATTGAGTTAAAAGAATTTGCTTTACTCGTATTATAGTCCTGGTGATATCTACTTAAACGAATGATAAGATATAGACTATTCCACATAGTTAAAAAAATGGAAAACTATCCATGCTTTCTCCTATTTGACTGAGTAATTTCTTCAATTTTACTGAGTAATAATTTATGTTCGTTCATTATATTTATTTCGAAGATACCATCTGAAATTTACCATCGTTTACTCGAAAATACACTCTGTAAAGCCTCACCCAACTAGTGTCGCAGGTGATTGTAGTTCACCTGAACAGACCCTTAAAGTGAAAGCTTTTATGATCGCTATGGAGCGTCTCGTCAAAATGTACACTTGATTTATTATAAATGTCGACATTTGTACATAATGTTTTGATTATTTTTAATTAACACAACTTTTAATTGCCGACACTTAAGGTACCTGAAATACTTGATTTTATCCACTGATTACATTTCCCGT
>DVZL01008535.1:0-10200 GCA_018236625.1 Lasaia peninsularis | reverse complement strand
ACGGGAATAAAATGTAGGACGTACACGGATTTTTGACGTGGGGCGAAACTTTGTAGGACGAATGCGGAACAAACCGTGTTAGTATATCCACGACTCGTAAGTCCAGTAGATATACTAGAACACCCATGATTAGCCAAGGTGCTAGGGCCCATTTTGTGATAGGTGACAAGCATATCGCTACCTCGGGCACATTCCAATCCCAGGCAATGTAATGCTTACTCAAATCTGAAAAACTTTTAAGAAAAGTTGCCCGACCTAGGAGTTGAACCCGGGACCCTACGCTGCTAACGGTCTTAAGAGGCGACAACTGTACCGTTACACCACAGAGGTTTATATATTGTTATAACTATTAAGTAACTAAAATAAAAAAATAGAATAGAATCAATAATAATACTTTCATAGTATTATTAATTTATTTTAATTATTACACGCGGATTTGTTCGCTTTAAAATATCTTTCTAATAAAGGCTTTTTTAATTCCTCCTAAATTGATTTAAATCCGTATATATGTAGTACGGAAACATACTTACTTTTTATTATAAGTGGAAATGTTATTTTATAAATACTTTTTTAAGGTTCCAGAAGATTTCTTAATAAGACTTCGTAGGTTCCATATAACCAACGTGATTTTTTTTTGCCATTTTTATATATAATGGTACGGAAACTTTCGTGCGCGAGTCCGACTCGCACTTGACGGATTTTTATAAAAAATATCCTATGTAAAAATTAGCAAGCGGCGTTTTTTAATATTGTATGTAAAAATTTGCAAGTCGATTCTATAATGCTTATATAGGGTGTTATTTATATATCAAGTACAAGTAGATAGGTAAATAAATACCTGAAATGCTTACAATCCCCAGCTTTGTTGAGCTTAACGAAATTTGTTTAGGATTAATGTTGTCCTAAACAAATTGTGACTGACTTGAATGTAGTAACAGACTATTTAGAGGTCCGTAGTCAAAGGGTAAAAACGTTGCTCTATTACTTAGACTCTGCTGTCTGTTTGTATGTCTGTATATCATCATACCGCATCCTATAAACCGTGATAGCTAAAGATATGAAAATTTCATAGATTTTGTAATTGTGTAGCCGAGATAACTACAAATACTAAAAATAGAATAAAATTAAAGATACAAGAAGGCTCGTATATAACAAACGTGATTTTTTGCCGTGGTTACATAATAAATATGTGAATAATTGTACGAAATGCATGAGTCCGACTCGACTTGGCTAGTTTTTTTTTGTAGTAGTACCACTATAAAAACAGAAACAAAAATAAATATCTTTTTATGTTTTTGTATTTGTTGTTATCGCGGCAACAGAACAGTGACAGACAGACAGACGGACAGCGAAGTCTTAGTAAAAGGATTTTCCTCTTCACACTTTGGTTACAGAACCCTAAGAACCCTAAGAGAAGCCTTCTTTTTGAATTGGGTTAAAAATCCATACTTATATTATAGTAAGTATATTAAATCATTAAATACACACTCAGAGGTGGATTTACACCAGGGGCAGGCGGGGCTAGTGCCCAGGGCGGCCAATTTTATGGGGCGGCAAAATTTGGAAAGTAAAAAATAAAAGATTAATTACTCATCATTATTATCATAGTATTGATTATTTCTTTTAATCAATAATCTCTTTTAATTAATCATTCAATAAACTTATTCATGCATTTTTTTTAATTATAATTTTGACACTTTAAGTGTATTATAATAGTAAAATATTTATTTATATCCTTGAAAATCGAAAGTAATATTAGATTTTTTATTTTCTGGATGCTAACGAAATTCAATTGGCAATTTTTCCGAGTATATTTAACATTTTTCGATATACAAACTTCGCTCAATAATTTAAAGAAAGTTCAATAATTCATCGATTACACTAATTTATTTAAATATATACGGAAAACATTATATTTATAAATTATTAATTTTAATTATAATAAGTTACTTATCTTATTTTTGAACTATAAGTTTGAGTGAAAATTCAGTATCGGGGCGGTTTTTCGGTGCCCAGGGGCGGCATTCATTTAAAATCGGGCCCTGCACACACCATACCATGCATTTGACACACACAAGCACAAGTATTTGTTACATGCACACATTGTCATATGTTTTTTAAGGTTTTATATTTCCGAATCGAAGGTTTTATATCTATGGTTGAATTCCGATCAGCAGGTGTCCACTAGTTCATTTTACTTGAAGGTTGTTCTTTAAAGAAACAAAAAATTAATACGTGCAACCTTTAATACAATGTCAAAGTTACGGTTATTATCAATTTGTTATATAAATTTAACTTGCAATGTATGTATGTTATGTTCGGGTGGAATTGCAAATAATATTTAGAGCAGATATGTTAAAACAATTGAGCTAAGATTTTGTTTGCCCGTAGCAAGTTTCCCGACCTGGGAATTGAACTCGGACCTAATAGTCTTAACAGGCGACAGCCGTAAAGAGTACATATCACACTCAGAAAATATACTCAATTTAGAAAAAGTTATTAGTATACGGTGGGGTTCAATCCTGGACTATCGAATTGGAAGTCCGAAGCGCGTACTACTAGGCAACTGAGGCTAACAACAATAACAATGAAACAGCAAAAACTCTTTTTATAACATCTTATTTCTAGATAGTTTATACTTGGAGTGAAGATTATATATATTTTAATTAACAAATTGTATTGCAATTAAAATACGATAGATGGCATTGTAATAAATAACAATAGCAACCAACAAATAACTGTCGACAGTGATTATAACACATGTGAAAGGAACAATAATTAGGCAAGTGGTGTACTTGACATCTGTCAAAATGGCCTTCAATTAAGGCTAATTATCCTTTATCTGATAAACTAATACTAACTATTTTAACAAACTATATCACAACGCTGACGCATTTCGGTAATTATGTTTATGAAATACTTAATTGTCGTTTTCGTAAGATTGCGTTGTTTTTTTTTGCAAATATGTTTTGTGTTGTATGTCAATGTTAAAGCTTTTTACTTGTATTTACAAACTAGCTGTCTCGGCGAACTTCGTACCGCTCGCACTAAGTGGTTACATAAAAAATAAAATAAGCACACAAAATTTCATGGGAACGGAAACGAAGGAGATGAAAAGTATCCTAAGTTCGTTCCTGGCTCTAAGATATTTTTAGCCAAATCGGTTCATCCGTTCCTGAGTTATGTGTAGATTTTTGTAATAGTATTTTTAAATTTTTATTTTTACATAATTGTAAATGTTTTCCTATCTGATTGTTCTTATAATATGGGAATGATTAATGTAGAACTACGTTTTAATGTTTATCTCAAAAGAAAGGAAATATCGTTTATTAAAAAAATGTAATAAAATAAAAAAATAACATTTTTTTTTATATCTATATAAATACCTAGCAAAAGTGATTGATTAATGTATCAACGCAAAGACCAAACCATTAGGGCTAGAAACTAAAAATTTGAATACCGCCTTACCTATTCCCATGTTGCCATGCTATTGCCATGTTGTTCCGGAGAGTAGGATTGTCGATAGACTTGCACATACGGTCTAAAATACCGACCATAGACAGTGTCTATGGGTTGTCTCTTAACCAGTACCCGTGTGCTTGTGTCTTATTATAAAAAATCTCCGTATTGAATAAGGAAATATTTTTCAAAATTTAACATCAAATGTGGTAAAATGGGGTAAAAAAAGTGGTAAAATGGGGAATAAAGACACTCTAATTTTATTTATTTGCATAGATTGGATATTTTTTTTAATAATTTGAATTGAGTATAGACAAAATAGACGTATTCAAAACGAGTTTTAAAATGAAAATCCACGACCAAATGGCTCGTGTATTATCCGATGATGGTGTCAAGAGCCTCCAAAACTGGTATGTTTGTAGGAAGAGAGTAACGAATGTGGAAGAACCTACATACTTTGTAGGTGACACTTGGCACTGGATACTCTCTGCCAACCCCGCAAGGGACCTGGCGTGAAGTATGTGTATTGTAATAAAATATGAGAATATATCAATTTCTTTGTTATTATGAGATCCGGCTTCCTTGCGGTCGTGTTTATTCCGTAGCGGTTCAAGAATTCTCTGTGGTATGTCCGAGGTCCGTGAGTAACAGATATTACACTAAGCGTAATTATAGGAAATTGGTTCAATTATTGAATATCACCATTCTTTTCTTTGGATATTTAAGATAATACTAGTGGTTTCTATAATATTTGGTTCCTATACGTTCGCTTGTACGAGAGTAGTAAAAAAACCTGGTTTTTAAAGTGTCCATCAATCATTACTTACGTGAAGCATAAAAATTACAAAAATGTAAAAAATATTTTCTGGTTATAAACTTCCGATCATAAAAATAATTTGATTTTAGAATTTTTTTTTTTGTAAAAAATCAATTATTATTTTACCAAAATAAGGATTTAAAACACATTTTTGATAACATCTCGATAAAGTTTTTTGTAAGCCGTTTTTAAATCTGATCTAAGTTATCAAATGTTAAGTTGTATTTGGTTCGTGAATTTGTCACACGTGTTGCCGGTTTTGATTCCCGGGTAGGGCAATTTTTTAATGAGTTTTTTTCAGTTAACGTTCCTAGGTTAAGATTTGTACTATATTGACGGACTTTCAATTTTCCACACCATGGGTCTAAATATTGTCGGCGAATCGCGGGTGCATATTATGTACCTATGCCTAGCATTTCAGGGATAAGGGCGTGAAGATATTTATTTTCATGTATATTAAACGGGCATACTTATTCCTAAAAAGTTGGCTACGTATTTTGTAATATGTCTGTTTTCGGTGATATCTGAGGGCGGTGGAGATCCCTCGTCATTGTGACCCATTTAACCTTTTGCCCTTTTGCCTCCTCTTCTGTAAGAATCGCCTCTATGATGTAACGTTACGGCTGTCGTCTGTTAAGACCGATAGCTGCATAGGGTCCCGGTTTCAATTTTTCAGATTATTCTGAGTAAACATTACATTTGTTCGGGGTTGCCACTTATCAATCATGGGCTCTAGTACCTTGGTTAATCGTGAGTGTTCTAGTGCATATACTAGATTTACGTGTCGTGGATATACTAGCACTCCTCTGCCTACCCGGTAAAATATGCGTGAAGGTACTTTTCTGTAAGGATTTAGGTGATTTCACGTATCTAGTCTAGAATAAATAATTTTAACTGCAAAAAAACCTATTTTTTTTAGTTTTTTTTCATACTTTAAAAAGTACTGAGCCAATCACCAACGATACGGGACCGCCTCTGTAGTCTGACCAATTTTACAAAACGAACCGAAATTCAATCGGAGTTGTATACCTACGCGTAACAAATATACAAATAATAACAAAGTAATACGTACAGATTATAACAAACCCTTCTCTTTTACAAGCCGGTTAAAAAGTTTATATCACACACATTCCTAAAAAAACTTCAATGTCATATTCATTGTTGTAATTCTAAAAGTGAACGGAACCCAAATTGCATATTCAATATTCATTACAATATAATTGCTATTTGCTTATCCTATTTTTTTTAATATCTAAATGGTTAAGATTTGTATTGTGATAACTATTGACAAAAGTTTTTAAAGTTATAATAAACTGGCCAAGCGTGAGTCAGATTTGGGTATGAAAGGTTCCGTACCGTATCTATTGTCTATGAAAACGGCGAGTAATATCACATTTCACACGACTTAATTTTAGCTGTTAATTTTGAAGTGAATATGTAATTAGATATTCTGAAAATATATTGAGCGTCTACTCGTTCTCTTTATCGCGATGTAAATATAAATAGCGACATCTAATAGTTGAGTCGGGTGGTTCTGTGTATGGAAGCCTCTTTAACAAATTGCTTTTTTTAAGTGTAATAAAAATTTATTATCTGTAAACATATTAACTGTCATGCTATCATGGTTCATGAGATAGACAGGAAAAGAAGGGTTAGTAGTCGTTTGGAAGGAATTTGTTTCGCCCGAAACGTTCCAAACGACACTTTTAAAAATATTACTTTTTCTGTTGTCGTTTCGCCCAAAACAAATTTATTGGCGGGCCAATCGACACTTTTAAAAATATGTATTAGGCGTTTCACCCGAACGTTGTTTTTCGTCGATACCAGTTACGAAACGTACATTACAGTATAGAAGTACTTATTAGTCTTAAATATTTTATACACACGAAATGAGACATAAACTAATTAACTTTTTTATCCAGAAAACAATTCCTAAACCTTCAAATCTCGATTACAAAGCATATCTCGTTTAATACGTTTGCTTTAGTTCTTATATTTATATTGCACAGTTTAAAAGCTTTTTTATAAAAACAGAAATTTGGCTTTAATCAAAATAAAAGTCACAATTGATACATTACAAAAAAAAATTAAGCTTGATTCATAAATGAAAATCACATTTTACCTCATATTAGGTAGATATTTATTTGACTTAAATCACAATTAAAAAAAATATAAAAATTAAAAATCAATTCCCTTATAAATATATATATATTTAATATAAATAGATATTTAACTTAAGTCCTAATCAGAAATCACACTTGTTTCCTAAGAAATTAAATTTTTTTAATAGAAATTGATATTTGACTTCAATCACAAAAATGTAATTAAAGCCAGCTGTTTTTATAAAAAAAAATGCTTTTAAGCTGTGTGATATAGAAATTAGAACTAATGTAAGCAATTTTTAACTTAGAATTAAAGTCAAATATCTATTTACATTAAAAAATACATTTATAAAGTAATCTACTATATCTACCTATTTCTTTTAAAAAATGTTTACGTATATTAAGTAATGACTTTAAAAAAAACTGTTGTAATTATGACATTAATAATAAGGTTCAATTTTTTGCTTTTGGGGTATGAATCCTACAAAGAGTTACTTTTTTATCATATTAACAGATGTCAATTGGATTTAATCAGGAAAACTCAATAAGCAAAGCAAAAAATGTTGGTCAGTCACATGTTTTAAATTACCAAGTTTAATTACATGTGATTTGATGTTTACCTTATTAACTGCCTGAGAATTGCTATTTTTCTGCTCAAGGGACGTTAAGAACATCGACGCATTATTGCCATTTTCCGTCTGAATAGTAAAAATTTAAAACAATTTAAGTCTAAAACAATAGCTCAGATATAACTTATATATTAACAAAACTTATTTTAAGTTATCGCTATGTTATTTTAACTTAAAGAAAAGAAAGAGACGTAATACGTTTAGTCCTTTCAAATTAGTTTGCACGTGACATTTCTACAGAGGTTTAGTCTATATGTATAATATATATCTTGGTATATGTCAACTAAAAGTTGTACATATATACATATCTTCACGCCAGCTCCTTTGCAGGATAGACAGAGTATCGAATGTCAAGTGTCACGAGGCTTACATAATTGCCTAATTTCCTCCACATTCATTACGGTCTTCATACAAACACACAAGCTTCGGAGACTCTTGACACCACCCTCGGATAATATTATATGACCAATTTGATATGTCAACTTAGGTTTTCTCGGATACCTATAGCCATTTACACTAAAAGCATTTCAAGTTATTAAGTCCTAAATTACATTACTAAAAGACAATTACAGCACTAAAAAACTGTATCTTTTAATTACGTTGAAATAAAATAGCAGTAACTTAAAAGAAGTTTAGTTAGCGTACATCAGAATTAACGCCATTATCTCCAAAAACCCGATGATCTCAATGATTTTTAATCAAAATCTTACGGATAAAAATACAAAAAACATGATCGTAAATTAGAGATTCTGATGTCAGGAATCTAAAGGTAGGTTTCGGATGAGTGAGTCATAGGTTTGAGCGAGGTCGCTCACATCCGCCTCAACCAACCACATTTCGAAACTTACGCAAGCGATCTCGAAATAAAGCCCTGAACGTGAAACAAATCGCAAATCACGTGAAATTTTATTACAAAAAACTTGGGGTAGGAAGTACCGTATCGAATCAAATATGTTAGATAATGCTACGCTCATTTCATGACGTACATGCCCACGATTATTCGACGATATTAGGTGGCAAATCCGTCGCCATATCGGACATTATGTGTTTAGGACAAATTGAAAAAAAAAAACTTATAAGAACGATTATTCCTTCAATTCCAAACCGAATTTATTAATTCTTCTATAACATAGATCATCGCAGTTGGTCCCGTGTAAATTTTATGGTTATTCGTTCAGCATTTTTTTTGTAAATTATATCACCATCTCAGATAACGTTATGTTTTTAAACTTATAAAAATAAGTTGTCCTGCCCGGGAATTGCGTCAAAGACGGACACCGACTCCACTGCTTCACAGAGGCAACAAAATACTTCAAATACAAAATATTGAGGCCAATCAGATATTATGTGAGATTGATATCATAATTATTTTTGTCCTAGTTTTTATTGAACTAGAGCTTTCTTAAATAAAACTGAACATTATACATAAGCAAAAATTATGAATAACGTATGCATTTTTTTATTAATGACGTCATAGCATCAACAATATCCTATTCCGATTTATATTGTATGATAGTTAGAATAAATACATACGTGTTACGCTATAGATTTATGTTTTAATGAATATTTTTTTAAACATCGTTGATTCTTTTTGTTTTACTATTCCTTATGATTGGAATGACAATAATGAATGGTAGTGCCCAAAGTTATACATTTATACAGCTTTTTTTGGATACGTCTTAGTTTTTAGTGGAGTCCGGTTTGCCTAAATATCTTAAAACTGGATATTTTGGATAAGCAAAATTATTAATAACGTCATAGAATCAACATTGATCATCACATAGATCTATACGGCACGGTAGTTAGTAAACTTACTTACGATTTACGCTATAGCTATAGATACATAATATCGCGGGAAACTGCGATGTTTATTTTTGTTTCACTTTTTTATTTTGACCGGAACGACAAAGATTCAAACTTAAAGTGCCTAATACACACATACAGCATACTTGAATGCGTTATTGTTTAACACAGAATCAAAAATGACATATATATGGATATTAAACATATGGTTAATATATGTGTTGTTAAGAGTATGTTATTTTATTTGAATTTTTCAAATTCATATAATACTAGCTCTCCACTCGCGGATTCGTCCGCGTGTAATGATAAAAGCAGATTTTTTTCCGACTCACAACACTTATTGCATAAAAACATACCCTCTTTTGGATGTAGTGGCTTACAAATTAGCCTATATTTTATTTTCATGTATAAGCTATATTACTGTAAAGTCTCTTGAAAGAGTAACAAACATACATCCATACGCAAAAACTTTCCCATTTATAATATCAAATGGATGGAAGGTGACAATAAAATTGTATAGGACCATAACTGTAATGGCTTATCTTAGCTCCCTTTTATTATATAAAAACCTATGTTAAGAATTAATAATTAAATGTTTTACATTTAAAACTATATCTATTTCATTAGAACCTTTTTAAGTCGCTTTAGTCATATTCTTTTTCCCCTGGGAGAATCCTTAAAGATATAAAAAGCATATGTCCGTCTCCCGTTTATAGACTTTGGCTTTACCCGCATATTACGGAGCTTTAGTCTCCCGCGGGAACTCGTTGATGTATAAGAATATATATCCTACTACTCGTCATAAACTTCTTCGAAATTGATAGAATTTGGTACAAACTTTAACACCTCGTTTTTCATAGATGACCTAATTCTCAGCTGACATTAATAAATAAAAAATAATAATAATATTTATCAAACTTCATATTCATAGATAGTCTTAGAAGTTTTGCGATTGCCTAAAACCTATTTTTCGCTTGTATATATAATCCTCATATTGGTCCGGTTTCTCAGTGTAGAATCCGCCCATCTCGTCAAAGGTAACATAGGTTAACTGGGCTCCAACAAAACCACTGATGGATTAGTGCTGTGCAGCATATCGCGGCCGCGGCACGATCCACCGTCCTACCTATTTCTGCAGACGTTGTCCATTTCGGTTGGTATAATAGCCGGGTGTCTTATCGACTAACCGCGAGGCTCGGATTCGATTCCCGACGGGGACAGGCATTTTTGTGACGAAAATAGATGTTTGTATTTCCGGGTCTGGGTGTTTATTAAACTTATCCTGGTATTTATTTAAGTATTTCTATGTATTAGTATCGTTGTCTAACATCCATAACATAAGCATAGAATTTGCTTACTTTAGGGTTAGATCAGTTTGTGTAATTTGTCC
>DVZL01008534.1:0-10201 GCA_018236625.1 Lasaia peninsularis | reverse complement strand
ACAACCAAACAAACAAACAAACAAACAAACAAACAAACAAACAAACTTTTCCTCTTTATAATATTAGTATAGATTAGTATTAGTATTAGTATATTAGTATTAGTATTAATATAGATAAAAACGCGAATGAAGTCGCGGGCATAGCTGGTAAAATATAAAATATGATTAAGTATCGCATTATTTGACCTACATTTATGCTTATTAGTAAATGGTGGTTATTCTGTTGCGCACTAACTAAACTTGTTTTACGTTATTCTTCTTGGAAAGCAAGAAAAATGAACACAAAACTTTTAGGATATGCTGTCGTATTATTTGACACACAATTTTTTATCTACAGATAGCTGTAATAGGGAATATACCGCTTAAAAGCCACACAAGTAATTAAGACCTAAGTTATTTGATACGACTAAAATGTTCTGTCTTTTTTGTTTTTACGCCTGTTTGTTTTGCTGTTTTTTCTCCTGATTGGCTAAGTTTGGAAACAGTGTTAGTTTATGGTAGATAGTGTTAAAATAAGTCGGGTCTAAATTGACGTTTACAAAAATAATTTAAGAAAAAATAATAACCTCACGCCCACATCTCCAAAAAGGTAGAAAGGGGTACACATGCACTTACGATTAGCCAACGACATTAGCCTCAATGATATGATCGGATAGCGTGCACAAATTCAATCTCTGACAACGTTTTGTTTTTCACACAAACTAAAAGAACAAGTTGCCCTTCCTGGAAGTCTTGTAATAGCTTAAAATGGGACCAATATTATTATTATTATATTTACTATATATCGTACTAGCGACCCGCCCCGGCTTCGCACGGGTATGCTACACATGTTATATACCCACATAAAAACCCTCATCTTGAATCACTCTATCTATTTAGGGAAACCGCATCAAAATCCATTGCGTAGTTTTTAAGATTTAAGCATACATAGGGATAAGGGGACAGAGAAAGGGACTTTGTTTTATACTATGAGTTTGTTTTATACTTAGTGATGCTGTGTCATTTATTTTTTGAATATTTTATTAGGATAACATGTCTGTAAAGATGACTAAATAAATAAATATCTCTCATTTCATTTCATTGAAAAAAGTAATATATACTTAGAATAAGTTTATTTAGTCGATGTGCATCAGAATCGGCATCAATATTACAATGTGACACAACTCCCAAAAAACAACCTTTTAAAATGACATTATTACGGCGGTACAAATTCGTTCATATTCTATACGGTTATATTTTTACAACTTCATTTCCCTCAAAAATTAACTTCGGCACGCGATAGTCGTAAAATTGTCGCCACAATCGCCAAAAGAGACATTCCGCGAGATGGGGAGACCGATATCTCGTGAAATAGTGACTTAAAACCGAATGAATATCAATAAAATTGATATTGTATCAATAAAATGTTATTTCAAGTCATAAAATGAAGTGACAATATATTGGGAGAATATAACATGGCGGCCGGAACATTGGCTGAAAGATCTACAAATACAATCTAATTACCTAACAATATTCGATTATAGAGTCCATAGATGAGGCTAGTTTTTCTATCATATAGCCTGAACGTCCCACCTCCATGTCTGCCTTGCTCTTTAGTATAGAACACGATAATGGCGAGCACTGACGCTATGCAGGCACGATTAGAGCCAAATCAGGTGAATTTCCATACAGCGCTCTACCAACTAGTGACAAATCAAAATATAAATATCATCACGCACATATGCCCAGCCGGGTAGCCAGTGGTGCAGTAATTTCATCATCATCATTATCTCAGCCATAGGACGTCCACTGCTGAACGTAGGCCTCCCCCAACGACTTCCAATTCGACGTATTAAAGGCGGCCTGCATCCAGCGGGTAACTGTGATCTTCGCTATATCGTCGCTCCATCTGGTATGTGGACGCCCTACGCTGCGCTTGCCGGTCCGTGGTCTCCACTCTAGAACCTTCTTGCCCCATCGGCCATCGGTTCTTCGAGCTATGTGCCCTGCCCACTGCCACTTCAGCTTACTAACATGCTGAGCTATGTCATTAATTTGTGCCCGATTACTTCAATCAATCCAATTTTTTAGATAATATGAAAAAACTCGTAGAACAAGTTGCCCTACCCAAGAGTCGAATTTGAACTCGTTCATCAAAGTCGGGCACCGAACGCGCTCGTCCACAGAGGCAATAATTTATAGTAGAATCTCTGTATATGGAATATAGTTGTGTTAGTTACACTATTTATAATTCAAGAACGGCTGAACCGATTTGGCTAAAAATTGTTATGGAGGTAGCTTAGAACCAGGAGGTGAACATGTAATACTTTTAATGTTGTTCCGTTGCGTTTTCATGAAATTTTGTAAGCACATCAGATAGGTTTCAGAATCAATCAAAATCTTTTTTTATACCTACCTCTCAAATGCGGGCGGTACGAAGTTCACCGGGATAGGTAGTTATTAATAAGTATTTTATCGTTGTCTTAAAAAGAACTACTTAGGTATGTTATAAAAACTTAATATTTACATATGTTAAACAAGCGTCTGGGTTATGCTTTCAAAGAACTCTTTATTTATATAAGTGTAATAAAAAAAACTGTTACAAAAACTTCTTAACCGTATACACACGAGACGGTTTCTATTTTATTATATGTTATAAAAATAATGTAGCCGCCGAAACTTTTAGAGTTCCGTTAAAGTACCTATAGATAAGTGCTTAACTTATTATGAAAAAGATGATGCTTCGATTCGCTTGATTTTTGAATGCATAGTTATAGTAAACTAGCTTTCCGACGAATTATTTAAATAACACAAACAATTTTCAAAGGGCAGACATTTTCTTCCGACATCCGACTTAAAATACTTATTGCGTAAAAACATATCCTCTTTTTAATGTATTCGGTTAAAAAATAGGCTATGTCCTTCATCAAGATCAACTCTATCTCTGTATTAAATTTCATGAAAATTGGTTCTGTGGTCTGGACGTGAAAAAGTACCAGACAGACAGAGTTACTTTCGCATTTATGAAACAAAGCGTAACAATTTTAATCAAGATTTAATTGAGAAATTGAACTTATAAACCAAAAATGGTATTTGTTCAATAATATTTAAAAATTATAATAGATGTCATGTTTTATAGGTTTGGATGTTCATTGATTTAGTTTTAAATGAGTTTTGCCATCTGAGTCGATAATGTAACAAATAAAAATTACAAACGGGCCATTCTTGTATATTTTTTTGACGATTTTCGATTTTGAATTTACCTACCCATGGTTCCAAAACCTACCACAATTAGGTACCTACACAAAAAACGATACATTAACTAAAAACAAATAACTGAATTTAAAATTAAAAATAACATGGCTTCCGTTCCGTCTAAATTTATTTTAAATTTCGAATTGCGCGCCAATACACAGATAATTAAATCTGTTAATGCTTTTTCTAAAATCTCGAATTGCAAATAAAAACTTATTATCATCCAAGCGATACTCTTTCAGCTAGTATTTTATTTCATATACAACGCCATTAATTAAAAAACTGTGTTAAACACTTGTATTTTATTAGCGTAGAGTGTAAATGAAGAAGTTTTATGGCACTTCGGTTACTACAACACTATTATAGTTGTATTTATGTTCCGCGGCTTATTTTTGCTGCAGTCGTAAAATATCGGTGACACCGAAAAGTACCGATTTCAATATGACGTAAAAATCAAAATAAATTTTATAATACAGTTTATAAGCAATCACTTGATCCATTTATGCTTATTTTATATCTTTTAGATATGTTTATTAACATATTTACGAGTATAACAATATTAGGTCTTAAAGTATCAAACAACTGTGCTTTAATAATAAAATCGTAAAAAATCTGTAAAAAGATATTGAACTTTAAAATAACTAATTGGCGGTCGTCGTATTGCGAGACAGGTTTGTATTTTAATATGAACATCTCTCCTTTTTTAGGGTTCTGTAACCAAGGTGTAAAAAACGGAACGCTATTACTAAAAATTCGCTGTCCGTCTGTCTGTCACCAGGCTGTATCTTATAAACCTGTTAGCCGCTAGGGAAATTTTCATAGTTGATGTATTTCTGTTGCCACTATAACAACAAATACTAAAAACATAATAAATATATAAAGCTTGCTCCCATACACAAAAAAATATTTTTTTGACATTTTTATAGATAATAGCCCGGAACCCTTCGTGCGCGAGTCCTACTCGCACTTGACGGATTTTTTTATGTTGTAAAATAGCGGAAAAGCACCCGTGGCTGTTTCTTTCCCTGAGTTTAAAAGATAAGCTTCTCCTTATTACATCAACTGTCTAGACAGACAGACAGAAAAAAAATCTAAAAAATACTATTTTGGTATGTGTACCTAGTAAACAAAAATATGCATTTAGTAAAAAGCATTAATTTAATTATTAGATACAGACACTCCAATTTGATTTAGGTATATATTTGCATTTCCAAGCACAATCTAAAAACTAATAGTATTAGTAAGGTAAAGGGTCGAAACCTTAAAAACAACATAATGTTTCATCGCTTTTGGTTTTATTTCGATGGAAAAATTAGCAAAACTTAAAATAATAGACGACCTACATCTCCAAGCGAACGTTGTCGGTCGTATGCACTGCTCCTTATAATTACAGGTGGGGTGGTCGTACCAGTTGCCGACAATCGTCCCCGGCGCCTACGGGAAAAGATTATAGCTTTATGCGTGAGGAAATCCTTTAGGGACCATATCTGAATAAATAGACATGCTAATTTTGTAACCGGATCCTATGCTAGATAGGATCCGGTGAAGTTATTAATAATAGTTTGTGTTTATTTTGTAATCTAAATAAATTAGCTTATAATTATGATTTGACTAGCTGTCCGCCCGAATTATTTTAATAACACGGACAACTTTCAAAGAGCTTTTTTCCGACTTATAATACTTATTGCGTAAAAACATACCCTCTTTTAACGTAGTAGCCTATGTCCTTCCTCAAGGTCTACTCTATCTCTGTACAAAATTTCATCAAAATCGGTTCACTGGTTTAGGTGTGAAAGCGTAACATACAGACAGACAGAGAGAGTTACTTTCGCATTTATAATATTTGTACGGATTGATAAGGAACAAAAAACATAATTTTGATACGATTTGATTTGTAATAAATATTTTTAATATTTATTTATTTAATGTTTTTTTGTACATCTTTTAATAAGATAATACAAAAAAGTTAAATACTACTAATCACAATCAAATTTTATCACAAAGAAACCATATATGCAAATAATTATAGTTATACATCTATACATGTAATAGAAATGTAGAAGAGTGAATTTAGTACATTAAAGATATTTAAAAAATATATTCAATGTGATAATGACTAAAAAATAGTCAGTAGAACACGTTTTTTTTTCATACCATACAGACAGACTGTATAGTATAATAGTAGACGATTCTCAGACCTATAAAATATGAAAATATGCATATAAAATTTCATAAAAATCGTTCAAGACATTTCAGAGTTGTGTGGTTACAAGCATTGTAGCACAAGAATTTTACTACTTTTAATTTTTTATATTTTTAAAATAAAAATAGATGTTACAGCTATCTGCAAACGAAAGTTCCGTCAAATTAATTTCAGCCGTGCCAGAGATTAGCCGGTTCAAACAGACAATAATAGTAACAAATATTATTTTGGTATACATATGTACTGTTTTTGCATATAATGCATTTAGTTGAAAGCGTTTATTCTAATATTACAAACATACACTTCAATTTTATATATTTGTATATTATATAGAGTAAATATAGAATAGATAATTCACAGTGTAAATAGATGTAAAAGAAGTTCCTTGCCTTATTAAAATTTTATTTTTTATGATTGACATATTTCATGCATATTTAAAAAAAATACAATCTTAAATTGTAACTAAATATAATGTACTATTTTCAATATTTTTTCATAAATGTAATTTAATTATTATTAGAAAGGAAATAATAGCTTACATTTTGTTTTATAATAATATGATTGGTTCCATATCTATCTATATAAATAAAAATGAATTTCCGTTCGTTAGTCTCGTTAAAACTCGATTCGGCTAATTTTGGTCTTGAAATGTTCGTGAAAGTCCAGGGAAGGTTTAAACGATGAGAAAATATAACAAAATTGCAAGGAAAATACTAAAAACAACTACTTGATTTTCCCAAACAAACAGTTCTTACCTGTCAAATTGTTCATGTATCCAGTGAAACGAAGTTCACTCGGTCAGTTAATTAGTAAAAATGTAAAAATAAATTGCAAATTTATATTTAAATTTTTATTTGATGTACCTGTTGAAAAACTTTCTTGAGGTTGGTGAACATCTCCACTGAGAATCTTAAGCCTTGCCGTATTAGAGTAAAACGTCCTATTAAGGTTAAAGAGCTCATTAGGTAAAACAGTCTAGCTCTAGTTTTCAAACCACCATTAAATGAGACTTAGGTCTAGATTTTTATACTGTGAATATTGTTTAATGTTTATTATGAAATATACTAATGCTACGTGTTTTGGACTCCCATTCAGTAGTCTAGGACCAATTCGTATCCCGCCATGTACCAATGAGTTTTTCCAACTTGAGTACCAATGAGTTTTCCATCTTATGCCTAGCGTTTCGGGAATATAGGCATAATGTTATATTTAATTTTTTTTTTTATTTTTTTTACTTATAAAAAACCTTTAGAAGAGCAATTTTTGTTCAATAAAGATATTTAATAAAAATCCGTCAAGTGCGAGTTGGACTCGCGTACGAAGGGTTCCATACCATTGCCATTACCTATTGTCGAATATGAGCACGCTTTGTATATTTAAAAAAATACCTTTACGCCTATTATCCCCAAAGTGGTAGACAGAGATATGCACTAGCATCTACTAATATACTAAGTAGATATACTAGAACATCCACGATGAGCCAAGGTCTAGGGCCTACAGCTAGGGCCCATATTAAAAGGTGTCTAATCTGTCGCCACTTCGGGCACATTGTCCGATCTGGGAATTGTACCCATCCCTACGCAGCTAATGATCTTAAAACAGGTAACCATTATATATTTTATATATTTTTATTGTATATTTATTTTATTGTTTTTAGTATTTGTTGTTATAGCGATTGTAGAAATACATAATCTGTGAAAATTACTGTTAATGAGATACAGCTTGTTGACAGAAAGACAGACGTACAACGGAGTCTTAGTAATGGGTTGCGTTTTTTACCCTTTCAGTACGGAACCCTAAAAAAGACTAGGCGTCCCGAAATGGGAAGCAGAAAACATTTTTGGCTCTTATTGGCGCGCAGTCTGATTTCGTGTATTATTTTTTTTGGATGGAACATTGTTAACAGACTATTCTGAAAATTTTCCCAAGTTGAAAAATGTGTAGTTCAGGATTGTACTGAAACTTTTGAACGTATATGTCATCATTAAGTGGTTTACTTACATACATATCTTTACGCCAGGCCCGTTGCGAGCTAAGCAGAGAGCATCAAGTACAAAATGTCACGATTCCTACATACCTGCCTTGCTTCCTCCACATTCGTTGCTCTCTTCATGCACACACGCAGGTTGCGTAGACTCTTAACACCACCCTCGAATAATACGCGAACTATTTGGTCGTGGAATATCAACCTAGGTCTCCTTGGATACCTACATTCATCCGCATTCGCATTGTATATGTGTTTTGTCAATCTTTCATCTTTCAATCTCACATGACCGAACCATCGGAGTATGCCCTTTCTCATTTTTGCACCAACATTTTCTTTCAATCCCAATCTAGATTTGATCTCTGGCTATATGAGGCTACCGATTTAGCTGATTTATTTTTTGTTTCATCAAATTCAAGACAGTTTGCTAAAAAAATTTAAAACATAGAAAAAAAATTTTGAAATCTCGTTATTAGTTGTCAATACCGGGGAGTATTAAGTTCGCCGGGTCAGCTAGTGTATATATAAAACTGCTCAAAATTCGATGGGAACTATAATGTTTTAAAACACCTACTGAAATAAAGGTATAAAAATGGTTTATCGACTATTTTTTTGTTTTTAACGCCGCCTCTAATAGAGCCTCTTTTGTAATGTGTACCTAGTTAATTAAAAAAAACTTATATTCTTCTAACATCACATTAAATCGTACTCTCTGCCTTCCTCTTTGGGTATAAGAGCGTGACGATGTTTTTTTTTATGTTAAGATTAACCTAATAATATGTTAAAGGATGACTAATATTTTGAATGATGATGATGATCATATGCTGTTCTATGTTCCAATTTTAAATCTGAACCCGAAATACGTTACCGACTGTATCAATAGTGATTGTCCGAGGGCTAATTGGGGTTCGTTAGGTATCGATTGTTTACTTGGTGTCTGATATGTAGGTATATTTTCATAGACACTATAGGGAATTGTAGGGATTTACTGGGGTTCTCTTGGCATAAACTACCATTTTATGCGTCGTACAATGTACCAAATGTGCTTCTGAATAAATTGGATACTGTTACCGAATATATTTACCTTTTATCAAAAATAGGTTGAATATTTAATGAATCATATTTACTAAGGTTGTGTATTTATAAGCCACAAAATATAGATACATTTGTGTGGATTTTCTTGTTCCATAAATTAAAATAATCTTATCTGTTACGCCCATATCGACGAAAGGATAGTTAGAGGTAAATATGCTAAGTCCAATGATGTGAAACGTGATAAGTCCAACGTCATTTTGGACATGAATCCCGGGTTTCATCACAATGTTTTCCTTCACCGTAAGAGCACTCAGAAAATGTACTTTAGGTAGAAAAACTCATTGATACGTGGCGGGGTTCGAACCTGAACTACTGAAATAGAAGTCCGAAGAAAAAAACCAAAAACAGCAGTAAGTAAAAGCCGAAGTGATAAATCCTTAAGTTTTAAATAACAAAAATAGCAGCAGCAATATGTAAATGATTGATCATTAAGTTCGAAATTACAAAAATAGCAGTAGCAATTTCCAACATGATTGATCATTAAGTTCGAAATTACAAAAACAACAGTTGTAATTCCCAAAACGATTGATCATCAAATTTGAAATAACAAAAATAGTAGCAGCAACATCCAAAATGATTGATCATTAAGTTCGAAATTACAAAAAATATCAGTAGCAATTTCGCATTGAGCTAAACAAAGAGAATTTAAAATTTCCCCTTATCCCAGATGAAAGGCTATGTGAAACGAGCTTGATTAGCCCGGAGCTATGGCAATTATAGCAGCCTATCACTTCAAAAAGATACCAATATTGTATATGAGGCAATTTATATGCCTCATAGTAACTGAAACTCAAAGCGATCGACAACTAACTAAAATGATATTTTCGACGCCCTCACTGCCCTCAGGATATAGCCCCTTTTAATGAAATATGAAATTATAATTAATTAAACATGATTACATAATATAAACAGATAATAATAATAGGTAATGATTTTTTAATGTTATATACATTTAATACATTTAAACGAGCAATTCTTGAATATATATCAACTATGTAGGAAACAGCTCCAACGATTCTCTTGAAATTTTGTATTTTGGGGGTTTCGGGGGTAAATCTAGGTTTTATTTTCAGGTTTCATTTTTTTCATTATCTTTCATTGAATAAAAACTTCCTACAATATCATTAGAATACGAAGCTAAAATCACCATAAATTATGAAGTTAGTACAGCTCGTTCGGAAAATCGGGGGCCTTAAAACGCAGGAAAGCCGGGTTACAGTAGTTATAACTCAAGAACAGCTGAACCGATTTAAAATTGGTGGGGAGGTAGCTTGCAATAAGAAGACGGACGTAGAATACTTTTTATCCCGTTCTGTTTTCATTAAATTTTGTGTGCATATCGGGTAGGTCTGAGAATTAGTCAAGTTGTTACAACAGATTTAACTCGAGATCTGCTGGATCAATTTTCATGGTTTTTGATTCGTTGGATTTGTCTCTGCCCCGAATAGCAAACATCTTAAAACAATGAAAACTCGATGAATACGTAATTATTATGACAGATGAATCATTTTCAATAAATGTTTAATACATGTCCATCATTTGTTGTCCATCCTGTCAAATACTGTAACTAATCCGTACTAATATTATAAATGCGAAAGTAACTCTGTATGTCTGTCTGTATGTAACGCTTTCACGCCTAAACCACTGAACCGATTTTGATGAAATTTTGTACAGAGATAGAGTAG
>DVZL01008533.1:0-10202 GCA_018236625.1 Lasaia peninsularis | reverse complement strand
AGTTAACCTATGCTCGCCTCTTACGAGCTGCCTGGTAGGAAGGCAGTAGGTCTATTCTACACAGAGGACCCGGACCAACACGGGTAATTTGAAAATTTATTCTTTTAAATAATTTATTTATTTTATCACCACTTTATCTCCCTACCATTACAGGCATAATTGTCCTACTTCGATGGGGGCTAATTGATTTTACAATATATCGATATAATCAATAAATTTTATAATTCAACATTTAAAAATTCAACAAATTGTTTATCATAAATATTTACACATAAAAATACTACACATTTTTTAAAATCTATTCATAAGAATTATGTTAACAATAAATAATAATCTTACCTCTATACTATACATATTTTTTTATAATTTGTAGCACATTAAATGTGGGTAGCTTAAAAGAAAGTTTTCACACAATGTTAATTATTTATAATAATTTTCCTTTGTATTTATAAAAATAATGTATTTTCAAGGGGAACATTTTCATGATATATGACTTTGGACGCAAGGAAATCAACTTGTTTCTGTGCTGCACCCTGTTAGTGGTCTGCGATGTTATAAATCGCTCGTTTAGATTTAATGTGAGCGAATTCATAAAATACAGTTTTTCATAAATGAGCATGAAAGATTTCAAAAGTATGGATTTTTTCATGTAAAAAAATAATAAATATTTTCACAGGTGGCAAGTCCGTCGCCATATCGGACACAATCTCGGGTTTCCTCACGATGCGATGTTTCCCTTCACCGTAAGAGCACTCAGAAAATGTACTTAAAAACTCATTGGATGCAATGCAAAATGGAAGTCCAAGCGCTTACCACAAAGCCACTAGACCACTTTTATATATATATAAAGATTAACCTTGAACACATATATATGTGTATATAAAATAGAATTTTAAATTAAAAACATAAAATCCCATTATTGTCACAAGTTAAAAGGTTAAATTTGTAAAAAATCTACTTAAGGAAGTGACCTTGTTAGGCTACGCTTTTAATGCAGACATTAAAACAAGAAGCAAAGATGACATGTTTATTAACACTACTTATTGTTTTTAGTCTGTGGCCTTAGTTTATGACAACAACTGTGATATATTCTGTGGTAGACATGACGAAAACTTTTTTAAAACATTCGTGATAATTAAACCAGAGAAAGACTAAGATAGAAGGAAAGCGTTGGTGTAAAAATGAGAAAGGGCATTCTCTGATGGTTTAATTATGTGCAAATAATTGAAAGATAAAATGTGTCCTGGTAGCACAGAAATGCAGATTGTGTAAAGTTTAGATAAATTTTATTATTGTAAGGATTTGTTTAATATTGACATTGCTGTTTTAAAATCAATTTGACATTTCGTCATTGACATTTACCTATTATTTCAATTGACATTTGTTGTTAATTTATTTAACAGTTTGTAATTCATAGTATAATAATTATTTTTATTAATTGACGTTCAAAAGAGATTTAAAGTGATTTTATTTTAATAAAAATATTGATTGCTTTTAGAAACCATAGAAAATATTGTGTGGTAGGTACTTAATAGTTTAATCAGCTTACCGATCACCCTAACATTAGAATTAAAAAACACACAAAAAGTAATATAAATAAGTAAAATGTGAGGCGATAAACACCAATAGCAGTAAGGCGTCTCTGGATATGAGTCTTTATTAATTAATAGAAAATCTCTACACTATTTTGATCTTTGATATTTATAATTATTTTTAACTATAATAATATTAAATAAATAAAAATAGTGTAGAACATTATAAATTGTTTGTATTCCAAACAAATAAGTTTGTACAAAAGGTAACTTTAAAGTCTTTAAGTACTTTTAAATCAAATCAACTATTTCTTTAATGTAATCGTGTTGGTGATAATCTTCACAATATGTCTTGAAATCATTTTTATCTTTATACTTACTGCACTTATACTAACGCAGATTGTAATGTGCACATGCAGAGCTACTATTTTTTTCATAATCATATTAAAACGCAAGGTATTCATTATGTGAAGAATGAAAGATTGAAAAAGATACTTATATAAACACTTAGTCGATGGTCGACTAACCGCGAGGCTCGGGTTTGATTCCTGACGGGGACAGGCATTTGTGTGATGAACATAGATGTTTGTATTTCCGGTTCTAGGTGTATATTAAATTTGGGATATATTTAACTATTTCATTAAATTAATATTGTTGTCAAGCGCTTAATTTGGGGTTAGATCAATAATTTGTGTAATTTGTCCAGTAATATTTATTTATTATAATAATTTTCATTGAACTGGTGTAAAGATATGTGTACATATACGTATGTTCCCTACCGGTTGACATGAATATTGTTTTTTTTTATTTTTGCAGGTGTTCGTTTGTTTATTATTCAATAGAATCTACGAGTGACGTGTCTATCTTAGTTTATACACGTCTTTGGTATAAGGTGTGTAAAAATTTAAACTGATACCATAAACGGGTAACGAGCATAACAAAGAACTTAACGACGTAATAGTATTTAGTATGCACATAAGATTTATTGGGCGTAGTGTTTGATTACAAGGTTGTATATAAATCATATTAAGAGGTTTCCTTTTGTATTCCTGGATAAGTTACTGAACTAAACTATCGCAAAATAAGTAGATTATATTGTACCCTGAGTAATACATACCTATAAGGGATCAAATAATTTTTATTGTAAACTGTGATTTTAAACGCTACGAACACAAAATGATATTTTCTATCGCTTAACGCTGACAGAAAGAGATATTTTCTAAATTTCACAATAGTAATTTAAATAATAAGCATGTTATTTGAAAAAATAACTGCGTTAGACTTCGTTCAGCAAAAAAATATTTTTTTGGATTGTGTCCTTATTTTTAAGGGTGCGATATGTATATACCTACTTCTATCGTACAAGTTTAGAAGATTCGTTGGCAATACAAATAAACTTAACAGAGAAACTTTTTTATATCAATTTATTTTTCTTTTCGAGTTTTTTTAACTTTTTGGTACATTTGCGTTTTTTGGATTAGATAAGGCAAGTTGTTCTCATAAGTTTTATCAGTTTACCTAAAAAAACATAACAATAACTTGATTGAATTTATGTAGGTACAGTGAGAACAAACAGATAGACAGACAAAATTTCTAAAAAATACCTACTATTTTGGTATATTTCCTTTTAAAAGCGGTAATTTTAATATTACATACAGACACTTCAATTTTAAATTGATAAAGTAAAGTTTTTTTATGATATTGAAAGGCAAACAAGCAGACGGATTTCCTGATGGTAAGAAATACACGTTGCCTATAGACACCAAAGGGGGAAATGGTGCGTTGCCTGAATACCTGAGGCTGAGGTGGTAAGCCTCTTGTGTGAGTAAGTTTACCAGCTACCCTACCCTCCAAACCAGAACACGACAATGGCGAGCACTGACGCTATTGTGACAGGAATAGGTAAAGCGGTAGTACCAATCCGGCCCAGTGGTAATTAAATAAAAACGCGGACGAAGTCGCGGGCACAGCTAATGAGACCTAATATCATTGGCTAGTAGTCGTTGCATATATACCTCTGCCTATCCTTTCGGAGAGACGGGCGTGAAGATATTTATTTATTTTATTTATCTTTCCGCATTTTAAAGTTACTATAGATCTCATTCCCGTGTTTTGTAGCACGAAGGTGGGCACGTGGGCGACACTAACCAAATTAATAAAAATCATTGTCTTAGTGTACTTAATAAGGCGATGTCAGTTTTTTACGACCATAAAACGGACACACACAAATAGTTGTGTAGGAGACTGTTTCCGCTATTCTCATATATGTAGATTATCTATTTTGTTAATACGTGTTCGCTGTTTGCAATGGCGGTACAAACATATCGCACATTTAGAATTAAAGTGACCGAATTTGTGATAAATGAGCAAGAAAGTTATCAAAAATTATAGTATTGAATACATCTTGAAATATCTCTGTTGTGTTTGGAAGACGATTGGTTTTAACTAGAGATCGTCATTATTACAATAACAGGTTATAATAACATGTTACTCATGCACAACAGATAACGAAATTATTGAATTCTTACTCATTCTGTTATTGTTTTTGATTATTGTTAGAGCTTACACCTTTTGCCAACTGAAAAAATGTCAAAATAGTAAGAGATAAAAAACAAAAAAAAGATCGTCGCGTCTCTGACTACGATTTTGCACGGTTTGCCGTTTTTGTGTAACAGTTATTGAAAACAACAATAGTTGAACAGTATAATTCATTATTGGTATATAGCCGTTATTGCCATGTCTAGTTTTAACCAAATTAGCCTTTTGAGTACACAATTACAATGTAATTTTATATTTATAGTGAAACCAGCTTTTGGCCCGCGGCTTCGCCCGCATGAATTATTTTAATACCACTGATAACTTATAAAGGGCAGAAATGTTTCCATCTTACTTATTGCGAAAAAGCATACCCTCTTTTATGTAGTCGGTTAAAAAGTAGCCTATGTCCTTTCCCAAGTTTAGTTCTATCTTCGTGCCAAGTTTCATCAAAATCGGTTCATTGGTATAGCAGTAAAAGCGTCACAGACAGACAGACAGACAGAGTTACTTTCGCATTTATAATATTAGTAAGAAACATTACATAAATTTTGAGTTAAGTCACTGTAATTCTAAGCGCGCGAAATCTACACTAATATTATAAAGAGGACAAAAACTAATATTTGTTTATATTGAATAGTCTCCGAAACTATTGGACCAATTTGAAAAATCCTGTAACCATTAGAAGTCGACATTATCCCTGATGAACATAGGCTACTTTTTATTGCGGGAAAATGCTTCATTCTTATGAGAAAATGGGTAATAGGACTAAGGGTAGTAAGAATTATCTTTCTGTACTTATCTATTTTCAAACTGATTGGGTTGAAATTTTGTATGGATGTTGTATGATTTAAAAATACTCGTATAATTGGATCCGGTAGGTGGCGCTCCTCTTATTATGTCTACTGCGAACTAACCGTGCGAAGCCGGATCGGCTAGCTATCCGTTTAATAAATCAACTTTTTGTATCTTCACGCTAGGTCTTTTGTCGGGTGGACAGAGGGTATCGTATCAGTGTCACGATACCTACATACTTGCCTAGCTGCCTCCACATCTATTACTCACTCCATACAAAGTCGCCGGATTTTGGAGACTCTGGACTCTACTCTCAGATAATAAACGAGCAAAAACCAAATTGCTTGTGTTATTATAGAAAAAAAATACCTCTGTAGAGAGTAGTCGGTGTCCAATTTTAAAGAACGGGGTCCCGGGTTCAATTCATAAGTAGCGCAACTTAATCTATACTTTTCATTATATTTAACCTTAGAGTTATTTAATAGTTTTTTAATAGATTGTATTCTAATTAACGCGGGTGAAACCGTGGGGCATAGCAAGTATCCAATAATTGTTATCATTAGAATAATACGATATGACAGATATACATTACTTATTGACTCGTGTTATGAACTAGCTGTGCCCGCGACTTTTTTCGCATTTTTATTTAATTACCTTATTTTATATATTGTTAAAGTAAAAGTAGTCTGGGCTACTCCTTATTACGTCAACTGCCCGTGAAATTTCTCTTAAAATAGGTCCAGACATTACAGAGATGAAACAAATAAACAGACGAAAAAAAATTTGGTATATATATGTCTTGTAAACATACATATGGATGTAGCAAAAAGAGAATATTTATAATAGACATACAGACATTCCAATTTTATTTCTTTGTATAGATTACATGCGTATATCTCTTCCCACCAGGAAATCCGTCAGTTTCTTAAGTCTTATAAAAATAGGTTTCACAAATCACCTTAAGTGCAAAGTAACCAAGTTTGACCAAAACCCCTGCTGCTATATTTATGTAAAAAAATATTTCCACCTAAGACATATCATCATGTAGCTTCACCATACAAGGACAAGACCTTGAGGTCCACTCGTCGTTATTGGAACTTTTAATATGGGTAATTGTAGTCTGATTGGGTTTGTTCTCGACCCCACCCACGTTAGCTGCCCGGTCGGATAATTGTTTTACATTTTCTACTATATTTATTGCTTCAGTCATTCCGTCAAGGATCTTAATGACGTTTTCAGGGTTCCGTATAAAATTGGTAAAAATGGAAACAAAGACTCTGCTATCACAATCTCATGAAATCTGATAGATAGTTGGAATTTTCTCAAATGATGTATTTCTATTGCAGCTATAACAACAAATGCTAAAAACAGAATAAAATATAATTATATGTAAAGGGTGCTCCCATGTCCAAAGTCATATCTAACTGAATAATACTAAGGAATTGATTTTAAGAAATACACTGCAAATTATATTAATATATTTTAATAGAAATCTCTTTTACTGTTTAATATAAAATTTAATTAAATTAACTAATTTAACTATTTCTTAAATGTGAAATACTCTTTCAAGTGCCTTTAAACTTTCTTAAGAATGGCTCAACCGAATTGGCTTAAATTTGGTGGGGAAGTAGCTTAGAACCAAGAGATGGATATATATTTTTTTTATTTTGTGCCGTTCTCATGAAATTTCGTATGCAGATCGGGTAGGTCAGAGAATCGGTCAACATCTATTTTTCATACCCTAAGTGCGGGCGGTACGAAGTTAGCCGGGACAGCTAGTAGGAAAAAAAGAATTTGCACCATGGCAGACTTTACCAACTGAGCTATCGACCCCTTAAATAGACAATATGAAACCCTGCGATTTGATTGGTCGATAACTTTGTTAAGTAGGTGACGTCACTATTTTCTTAACGTGGACAAATTATAGTTGAAAAATGTATGCGAATATAATTCGGCATTGTACCGAGAGGCCAGTGTCACAACAAGGCTTGTAGCGCTAACATTATTGTTTTCCTCCTTCCTGAACGGAAAACCTTGCGCAGGCGCATCATACAAAAGGTTATTTATATAAATTGAACAGAATAAACGAGTAATTTTTGTTTATATATTTATTTATACCGGCGATCTCGGGCTCCAAACATTTCGCTGAAATTTGGTATACACGAGTTTTTGGGGTAAGAAATTGGTCTATACTATCTGTCACGAGAAGGTATAAATTATGTAAACAAACGATCAGAACTTCCCAACATTTGGGTCAAAGGAAAAAAGTATTTATTTTTTTAAATATTTAATAAATTATTAGTAAAGAAATTGCTGCAAGACGAAATACGAAAAGAAATAGAAATAATAATGATATTATTATTATTCATCCATTCCATTATGTACACATATACACAATAACAAAAACGATAAAATTAAGGCAATAATTAACAAAACTACAACAATAACAAAATGATAACGAAAAAATAACAAAATTAATAATACCAACAAAATCCGCGATTGTAATAAAGCAATTAAACATAATCGTACGTATTCAAAACTCGAATGACGTTCATTTCAAAATAGCGAATCCAAAGTTTGCATTCCCCGAGATCGGTGCGTCCCCGTACCACGAAACACAAACGATAGTTGTCAAATAATATTAGACTAAAATAAAAAGGTTATTACTTTCATATAACCCGTATATATTTTTTAACTTCGATAAAATATCGTCAGTTCATTAATGTCTCACAGTAAAAATATTTACTTGGTAAAAGAAGTTTGTTTACAAAAATTACAGGTTCTCGTGACGGGAAGTATAGATTGGTCTTGGGTCTACAAAACTGCAGTTAAAATTGATCTACATAGGTTTAGGTCTTATGAAATTGCGAATCACACAATCTATACAACTCTGTCATTATCAAAAATAATCGTATTTCTTGCGTGAGTATGTGCTAGACAACGATATTAATTCATTAAAATACTTAAATATATCCCTGAATAAATTTAATATACTTTCACCTAGACCCGGAAATACAAATATCTATGTTCATCATGCAAATGCCTGTCCACGTCGGGAATCGAACTCGAGACTCGTGGTTGAACGGTGGCGTTTGTACGCTAACCCCTCGACCAATGAGGCATATGAAATAGACATCGTTAACTTTTATATCTTAGTTTGTGATTTCCCTATGTCACAAGTAGGTTGGTAATCCAGTAATAAGCCATCTACGAGGCTCTCTCTCAGTGAAAGTGTATTGCATAAGTGTATGTACCTACCGCAAATCATAGAGCCGGCGTGCCCTACCAACCGCCACGTGATTATATGTACTTTAATAAGGGCATTTCGCTTAGATATGTTACTCAGAGACGTAGCTAGGCGTGGGCAAAATGGGGCGAGGGCCGCGCATGCACTTACACTTTTTTTTGTAGTGAGATAAAGCCCAGTCAAGGGTAACTGGGTCTTATCTCATAACAAAAAAATAATAGTCGTATAAAATAAAAAATAATAAATAATCGCATTTCGGCGACAATTATAAATCATTAAATTAAAATACTTTTCTCTACATGGCTGAATGTATTGGTATAATTAATACTTTTATGTCTTTATTTTATGGAATAAGACAGCGAACACGAGATTCCTGATGGTAAGAGACCAGCGTGGCCTATTAACACCATAGATGCTGCAGTGTCACCATAGATGCTGTGGTCGAGCTGTTAGACCTTATGTGGAAGTCTACCGGCTACCCTATCCTCCGGACCGGAACATGACAATACCATTATGGTGGCCGGAATTGGTAAGGCTGTGGATACCTACCCGGACAAGTTGCTACACTCTTACTGCACAGCACTCTACCACCAGTGGTCATTTTAGTAGTGACCCAGTTAATCTATGTTCGCGTTTTACGAGCTGCCTGGTAGGAAGGATCGCAGTAAAATATTAATAATGTAACAACTTTTTAAAAACACACAATCCGCAAATAAATAATATTTAATTCATTTTAACGTCAGGGATAGATAAGGCAATAACTACCTGGGTAAATTGCAATCAGTGTTCTAGTTGATAATTACTGCCTGGTAGAAAGGTTCTGTTTTTTCTAAACAGTGTCAACACGAGGACTTCTCAAGCCTTTGGGTATTTTAAAGGATGCCTTAAATCCTATTTTAATGTACAAAACTTATAAAAATTAATTAAATATTTTATTTTAAATCTATGTATTAAGTGTATATGTACATTTTTGCATATATTTTTTTCTCTTATGAATAATGTCAGTACATATTCTATATTTTTACACATATTTACTTTGAGGTATCCGATTTTCTTCTATTTTTCAAACAACATCATGGTATTTTGAGTTAGCTAGAATACATTTTTGTAACTAGAGATATTTTAAGTTCGCCTTTTGTGCATTTTGTTTTGTCACTATATTTTGTAGTTTTGAGTAGAATATAGTATTAAATAAATACGTATTATGTATACGTATTATATATATATATATATATATATTGTTTATAATTTATAAATATTAAACCTACTAGTAAGGCACTTTTACTGGTTTTTCAATTCTTTTATTTATTGAGGCCTTTCGACAATAAAGATGCCAGCCTGGATAAATCTTGGTAGCTACTAAAACGTTGTTGATGTGACTTCGCCCACTTCTATATTATTTCCACGCTACGCCCCTGATTTTATCTATTAAAGTATTTTTACCCTTAAATATTAGATAGATACATGGATAATAAACCTTTGGTCTTGGAAAAGATATCGAGAAAGCGTAACAATTTAACGTTCTTAAAGAAATAGTGAATAGGCATCAAGCTTAGTTTGGTGGTCTTCCACCTTCGACTCCTTCATCAATTTCCATCTAGTGAGTTGAAGACCTTTATCATCATCATCCTCTTATCAGTTCCGGTTCCTCGTGCTTAAGCAAGGTCCGGTTTGTTACTATTTTCCTTCACGTCGTACGGTGTAAGGCATCCCTGATAGAGAACCCATAGAGACACATGTTCTTAAAGTTGATCTTTACACTAATGTATTAGTTATAAAATATAACTGTGCCTACCTTTTTTACAGATTTGGGTGTGGTGATATTATCCGTACTAATATTATAAATGGGAAAGTGACTCTATCTGTCTGTCTGTCTGTTATGCTTTCAAGACCAAACCACTGAACCGATTTTGATGAAATTTAGTACAGAAATAAAATTGACATTGAGGAAGGATATAGGCTACTTTTTAACCGACTACATTAAAAAGAGAATATGCTTTTAGGCAATAAGAATTATAAGTCGGAATTATGTATGCCCTTTGAAAGTTGTTTCTGTTGTTAAAATAATTCACGCGGGCAAAGCCACGGGTGGA
>DVZL01008532.1:0-10203 GCA_018236625.1 Lasaia peninsularis | reverse complement strand
ACGCTCAAACATGGTCGTCAATGTTTTTTGTGAGTTGTGACGTCACAAAACGATCAAACATGGTCGTCAATGTTTTTTTGTGAGTTGTGACGTCACAAAACGATCAAACATGGTCGTCAATGTTTTTTGTGAGTTGTGACGTCACAAAACGCTCAAACATGGTCGTCAATGTTTATGTATTTTAGCACAGATTGAAATTCTCAAATTTATCTTTGAAAAATAAACTGTCAACTATTTTAAATACGCAAAAAATTTTTTTTTGTCCAATTAAATTTTACAAATCTCAAGTTTATGTTTAGTTTATGTTTAGTTTCTCCGTTATAGAACACAACTGTATTACTGTTATTTCTGTTACCATTACCATTCCAATCGAAAACGGCCCTTAACAATAAAACTTTTACAAAATCATAAATGCGAAACAATGTCAAGCTAGGAGAAGCCTATGGATTATAAAGCTAAAGTTGCTATCTGGAAATTTTACTCCTAAGACCTGTCCCGAATATGTAGTATTGCTAACTTTCTAAACTAGACAATTATCTTTTTGCCAATTTTGTGGAGCTGACATATCTAAACAAACCGACCTTGCGAGAGTGAGATAGCTGGCCCTATGAGAATGAGATGAAGGTTTAAAACTGAGGACAGGTTGTTATTATGAGTGTAATATCCAGATGATACCTTGTGTCACTTACTTAGGGTTCATATCCAGAGTCAGTTTAGTACCACCCGTAGATCAATTCCTGACACAAAGATCTTGATTCTCGTCATTGTCGTGTTTTAGAAGGATCAAGTTGGAATAATTAGCATCTTTGAAAGTGAAAGTGGTACTCTCCATTACTTCCTTTTTCTATTTATTTTGTTTTTCAACAATTCTTTCACATTTATAAATACTAGTGTTCGGCAAGTGGTCAAAATGTTATTGTTGTATTAATAATCCTATCTGTAATACAAAATATTCACAACCGTTAGCTTCCCTTGCAGTCTTATAAAAATATTATATTACCAAATATTGCACTCACTTCTTAAAAATAACAAATATTTGTTTTTAATGCCAAAAAAAAATACTTAATAAAATAGTACATAGAAATGGTGAAAATATTGAAGAATGTACAAACAAAATATAAATACTTATTTAAATTTGTTGTTTTTTTTAAAAAAACGTATACTTTATGAAAATGTACCAAATAGGGGTTAAATTTATGAATCCGTTTTGTATATAAGGAACAATTAAACAGTGAAAATACAAATGTATAAGGAGAGCAGGAAGCTAATATTTTATACACAAATGAATTAGAAATATATTTAATTGTTAACAATAAATACACATATTATCATTCGTTAAAAATCCATGAGTTTTTTGTATGTGTTATAAAATGAGAAGAAAATAGTATGATGTAATCACAATTATCAAACTAAATCACTACTATGTCGATGATATTAATCATATTAATGATTAAGATTGATAATTGTGATGGCGGATTCTGATCACTGACCAATCACTAGTGCACAATAAAGTCTATCATAAATAACTTTAAAATACGTAACTAACATTAAGTAACAATATTTAAACAATTGCTCAACAATTTGATACATAGGATTAATAACAAAATATATTTATATTGTAGCACCAAAAGAATTTGCTTTTATGATTTTTTCCTTGTTTTTAAGTTTTATAAGATTCCCTGATGCAGGTAAAGACCAAATACAGTAATGGTAAATTGTCAACTCGAAAGTGGATATTAAGCCACATAAAGATAGACAAGAAATTCTTTATTTTATAAAATGTGAGCGGTAAATTAATTATGTATTTAGTCTTTATATCTTAATATATAAAAAATCGTGTCACAGTGTTAGTTTCCTTACTCCTCCGAAACGGTTAAGCCGATTTTAATTTAACTTTTTATATATACACTTGGTAAGTGTGAAAATATGTTGTTATCTACTTTTCATACCCCTAATTTCGGGCGGTATTATAAGATTGTTCACGAAAACAAATATTTTTGGGCAAGACTAGTCTGAATTACATAAAAATTACTAATCATCCACTTTCAACGGAATATGTCAACAGATACATACAACTCGTCAAATTTAGTAATAAACTGTGAAATTAAAATGACCATAGATTACAAAAATATATGCAAAATTATTACGTTATATTTGCATAAATGTAAAGTCCATTCGTTTAGATAGTGTCAGTACACACTATAATGGCGGACGACGCGCGAGGCTCCTTTGTCTAAGCGGCGGCATCCTTTACCACACGCTAGGGCGGCGCGAATATGGGCGACCGTAACTAAGCGAATGGACTTTAGCAATAGACTTTTGTTAGGTTGACTATAACTTTGGTCTGGTTATAAAGCATATAATAGATGTAACTACTAAATATATTAATTGTTAAGTATAAAATTATTAAAATGGAGTTTCCAAAAATCCAATATAAAATGCTTGTTGGAAATATTGGCGGACTCAGAATATTACTACAGACGTATTATGACAAATTTGCTTCTGTGTTTAGTTATAATACAACGTGTTGTTTTGTATTAAATATCCAGGACAACATTATTTTAAAAAGTTCTTTTAACTACGTATTTCACTTAATTTTATTATACGTGAAAATTAAAATAGATCGCCGCTATTGGAAACAATTAATAAAGTTTCCATCTCCCTGCTGGGATAACATGCTAACGTACCACGACTTCGAGGTCAGGGACGATCATTATATGTTTTTTTTTAATATTCTTATAACGTATTTATATTCTGTTTTATTTATTTTTATATTGATATCACTAGCATTATATTAGTTCAGAAACAATATAAGATGAAAGCCTCTAAGTACCATTGTCTAGAATTTAGAAATTTTACATTTTATTCTTGAAATAATCCACATATCATTGATCGAGTCCGCAAATATTTCCAATGTATAAATACATTCAAATGTCTTTGGGTTGATGTATATAAATATCAAAAGTCATAAAAATAATATGGCGAACATTTCATTTAAGTTTATCCGTTTCTCTCCGATGGAGAAGTCTTCTGTCATCAGATTGTGTTAGCTTTCGTTGGTTTCTTCTAATATAGGCGTCGTTTCCGGAGTTTTCAGCAACTTTCTCACTAAGATGTAAACACCGACCATTAAGAGGCTCACCCCGATTACCTGAAACAATAAAAAAAATATTATTTTGAAATTCCAAAAAACAGCAACACTTATAAAAACCTATATCATTAACAAAAATCGAAAAATCTTCGTTTGCACACCACAATGTGGTAGAATATGTTGTTATAACTATTTTTGTATTATACTTTATTATAATAAAACTAACAATTATGATTTTGTTAATGAGTATTTATTTATTAATAAGTTTAAATATTTAAAATCAGGACACACCAATGTCTTAGAATATGCTGGTATAAGTGTGTATTTTTGTAACAAATTCTAAATACATAGTCCACAATAATAAATTATAGATAGATACATAGTTAGACCATTATGGGTGCCACAATTGTAATTTCTCCGGTCCGGGTTATCTGTGTAGAAATAGTCCTGCCGCCATAATGACATTGTCGTGTTCCGGTCCGGAGGGTAGAGTTGCCGGTAGACTTACGCATAAGGTTTAACAGCTTGTCCATCGATAGTGACGTACCTACAACATCTATATACAGACCAAGGTTGTATCTTACCATCATTGGACCCGTGTATTTGTTCGCTGTTTTATCCCAAAAGTGTGTGTATGTATGTATGTATGTATGTATGACTGACCGTCCACGCGTACAGTCCGTAGGGTATCCCGTAGCGCACGTTGAGCGCGAACTTGGCCATGTCGGCGTACTCCTGCGTGATGAGCACCTCCTGGCGGAACCAGAACATCGGCACCAGGGTGTCGGCGTCCGGGAGCTGGTTGTTCAACCTGACAATACGGGAACAACAATACAAAAACGTCATACCCACATCCCGAAAAACGTAGCAGAGGTTCATATATCACACCCATACACAAATACCTACAATTAACGGTCGATATCACAATATAGAGCATAAATCCAATGACAGCTGTATGGTTTTAAGAAAAACTGAAAAACTCATAGAACAAGTTGCCCTGCCCCGGGAATCGACTCTTGACCCCACCCTTGGAACACACGAACGACTTGGTTGTACAATATCAAGTAAGGTTTCCTCCAGTATCGATCCACATTCGCAAAGTATCTGTTTTGTCAATCTTGCATATTTTAATCATCGCCACCGTCATCTCTAGTCCGTCATAAGAAATAGGGCATAGATAACAAAAATGTAACCGTCAATTCTGGTTTTTATTTTAAAATAGGCAGACATTAGACCGGTATCTCACCTTATGTTTTAAATAAAATTGAAGATGGAACATGCCCACCTAGAAACAGCCGATTCACTCTAAAGATGGCTGCGCTAAATTGTTATAGTGATACACTCGCAGGAAGCGAATTTAACTCGTCAGCCATTCACAATAGATAATCTCGAAGCTTCTGCCGGGCGAATCATTTGGTTACTCACGTGATGCCTGTGACATGGCGGACCAGCAGGTTGATCTGCAGCTGGGCGGAGACCGCGAGCGGCATACCGGTGTACATCTCCAGGGATAACTTGAAATTCAAGTCCCTGAAAATAATTCATTACGTATAAGCTCCTGTATGTTTTTTAATGGAGGAGGCAACACACGATTAACTCAGGATGAATGAAATGGTGACATGTTATGAGTATAACACGAGACCCAAAGACGCCTCTAAAAGTGCAGGTGTACAAATCTGTTATCAGATCCGTTGTCATGTATAGATCGGAGTGATGGGCAGTTAGGGAGAGAGATGAGAGGAAATTGCATATAAATGAGATAGGATGTTGAGATGGATACGTGGGGTCACAAGATAGGATAACAAACGGAATGAGTGTGAAGAAGGTTGAAACCACCAGTGGGATTACAAAAAGTAGAGAAATGCGTAGGGATGAAGGGCATGTGACCAGAAGAATGTTGGGTTTGAATGTGGGTGGGTATTTGGATAGAGTTGGAGTTGGTCAAGGAAGATATGGATGGATTTTGAAAGAAAGATATGTATGAGATGGAAGTGACTGTGGAATTGGCTGCTAATGTGAGAGAATAGAGAAAACAGACTTGCTGTGACGACCCCAAATAATAGAAAAAAGGTGAGGCAAACGGGCAAGTGGGTCACCTGATGGTAAGTGATCACCGCCGCCCACGAACACCCGCACCACCAGGTACCTATCACCGATTCGTTGCTGACCTTTAAAGAATGAAGGCCTTGAAGGTTCCTGAGTCGTATCCGTTTGGAAATAACTTTGCCGGTACATAATTCATACTATTTAGGTACGAGGTGAAAAATGTACGCTGAATCTCTCAGTAAAGGAGCGCCACATAAAAATCTTCACCACATGCATGGGGTTGTTCTTCATTGTGGTACAGTTAGAATAGTTATTTCGCCATACTGAGCTCAACTTCTGACACACTTATTCCTGAAATCTATACAGGATCTTTCAAAGCACTAACGTCCTTGAATGTGAAATATGGCAGGTCTTTGTTGGGAGTGTAATCTCCAGTTATAATGATGGTATTAAGCTGAACAAGTTTCACGTGAAGGTTAATAGATATATTTGAAACTAGCTGTCCTTGTCACAAGTTTCTTTTATATGATACACAGATTACATTGCATCAAATAATGAATATCCAATACTCACTCGTTAGGTTCTAGTCCTTCAATTTTCTCGGCGTAATACGGGTCCATGTTGTAGAAGTGCGGCTGTGTGACGAAGGCGGGGGCGCCGAACCTGCACGTGGACACGTTGAGGGCGCCCGACGGCAGGCAGTTCTCGTCTCGGACCTCGTCACAGTAGCAAGCCTGGAATATGTTTATTTACACACTACGATTGCACCAACAAGCAAGCATTTGACCGCCTCGTTGGCCGACTGGCTTGCGTACACGCCTAACAGAGGTAACACAGAGGACAGGCATTTGTGGGATGAATATAGATGTTTGTATTTTCGAGTCTGGGTGTTTATAAAATATTTATTCTGGTGTCTATTTAAATATTTCCATGTATTAGTATCGTTGTCTAACACCCATAACACAAGCATATAATTTGCTTACTTTGGGGTTAGATCAATTTTGTGTAATTTGTCCAGTAATATTTATTTATTATTTATTGAGTAGTATTATTATATTCATATCTATAAGTCTTTGATCTTAAGTTTATAGAGATTTTAATACAGTTTCAACGGTAAAAAATACGATATTTTCCTTTCTTTAAAAATGTATCTCAATCACAGGAAAAGTACTTGAATCTAATTTTTCTTCATTTCATACATTGCATTTTAAACAGATTTATTTTGAATTAGCTGTGCCCGTGACTTCGTCAAAGTTTTTATTTAATTATTTTATTTTTAATATTTCTAAAATAAAAGTAGCCTAAGCCATTTCTTATTACATCAACTGTCTGCCAGTACCTAAGTCCCGTTAAAATCGGTCTAGTCGTTTCAGAGATTAGCAGGTACGAACAGACTGATAGAGAAATAGATAATTCTAAAAATTGTTGTTTTGGTATATGTGCATTGTAAACATACATAATATGCATTCAGTAAAAATGCGGTTATTTTTATATTACACACAGACACTCCAATTTTAATTATTTGTATAGATTTCAGGTATTTTTGGTTCTAGACCTTAAAAAAATCTTACCAAATGCGTAATTCATTATTTAGATAATAACAGTTACGTTTGTATCTACTGATGGTACACAGTAAGGCACATTTATTATATGCATTGCTTAATTACATGAATATTTATAAAGAAAATTGATAAAGTAGTAGACACACTTCTTAACAACCGGATAACTATTTTTACAAGCAAATTTATCTTATAATTATGTGTAACTTACATATAATTAAAATTAATTTTGAATGACCGATCAATTTTGTTATTGGTCCCATTAAATTATCTTCGAAGTTACGGTTTTTCGATTGAATACAGTTGATATTTTACGTGTTATAGTATTTTATAACCAGGTTATTTTTGTATGAATTAATAAAAAATATGTTCTATATATATTTAATTCCTCATTCTTGGCGAAACTTGACTTAAACTTGTTTTAAAATACCCGATGCTTATTACATAATTATCAAAAAAACGATAAGCGACACTTAACTTAAACTTGTTTTTCAAATAGCCGATGCTTATTATCAAAAAATGATAAAATAAGTAATGTACTCGTGTATGATTTTTAGAAACTGTGGGAACCAACGTATGGTATCTGAAATAAAAAAAAATTGTTTATAACAACAATAAACATATGAGGACTCAATAATTGAAAAACGCACCAGTGTGGTACAATTAATATACTCACTATTCTTAAATTGGTAGAATTTCTATTTTATTTTCATCCGAAGAAAAATTTACTAGATATATTTTTTAATATTGCAGGTATTTGTAATTTACTTTAATTTTTTACTATTTACTCGCCCCGGCTTCGCTTGGGTATATTATACATGCTATATACGTATAAAATTTCATCTTAAATCACTTCGCATGGGTTATACATACTATATACGTATAAACCTTTATCTTGAATCACTCTTATCTAATAAAAAAATCCGCATCAAAATTCATTGGCTAGTTCTAAAAATCTAAGATTACAAAGGGACAGGCAGAAGTAGGAAGCGAATATTTTATACCACGTAATAATGATAAAATCAATATTCTTATTTATTTCTATGTAGCATAGTATGACATTTTAATTAGATTTAGTTTCACTGCCATAATAGTGAAACTCAAAATTATTCATAATTCGTTCACTTATTTTAGTGATTACAATAAGTTATTAATTTTGTTCACTCGCCATGTGCTTTCTTTTATAATTCCAATGTAGAAACGGTTCCAAATAGTTCACTTGCGTAGCGCACAATGAGATAGACCGTTCAACAACAGAACGTGCCAATAAGTTTCACCTGGAGTCACATTTTCAATCAAAAGATGGCCTCAATGTGTACACATTTCTACAGACCTCATCACCTTGTGGTACACGATTGTTTGCAACGCGGATTATATTACATTATCTTTATAAATGTGCTCCATAATTAAGCGCCCACATGAGATCTCATCCACAATATCTGCTAAGCAAAAAACAGATGCACTCGACAGATGCACCTCAAACAGTCCCAATTTCATATTTAAAAGTAATTCAATAACTTAATGTTGATCATCGAGCAAAATATATTGCTTCCTTCCACCTTGAAGCTTTCCGTGACCCTACTGATATTGAATTGGGTTTCTGATACAGTTATGTCAAAAAACTGTAACACAGCGATACTCTTTGTTTGGTCTAACGGCACCCTTAAGTACTACACCCTATTAGATGGAAAGATACAAAAAGTGTACCGTTTTATTAGGATTTAAGCCCGAAGACGCGATATAAAAACTGTGTAAGGTGTTCGTAGAGTCTCTGTTCCGTTATATCAATAGAGTTCGAAGGCACGCGTTTGGAAAAGTGCAGCATTGTCGGCGTGGCTTTTGATTCGGACAATCCATTCCATGCGGCTGTAAAAGGCCTCAAATGGACACACAATGGAACTAATTCCAATCAGGTGTGATTCCGGAATTAGAAATAATATTATATTTCTTACATAAGACACACACACACATATGTAAACTATTTCAATTCCCGAGTTCAATTCCCAGGTCGGGCAACTTTTCTTAAACGTTTTTTAGATTATTCTGAGTAAGCATTACATTGCCCGATATTGGAATATGCCCTAAGTGGCGATTTACTTGCTTGCTTGCTTGTCGTGGGTGTTCTAGTATTTAGATTTACGAGTCACGGATATACCTATTAGCATACTACTCCTCCTACTCCTTTGAGAATAATAGACGTGAAGGTACAACTAAGCAAATAAAACGTATTTAACCTGATAAATATATTTAGTAATATATTTTTAAAAGGGATAAAAAGTAACTTAATAACCAAATTCGCGACATTAAGTATCGCTTATCATTTTCCTCAAAATTGATTCAGTAGTTTCGGCGTGAATCGCGGCCGCAATACAGTTAGACAATCAAAAATTCTAAAAATGCGCAAAAAATGTCCTGCTGCTCGTTTTGAGTCGCCTAGATCTACTTTTTTTATTTCTTCAATGTATTAAATTCACTCTTGAACAGTTTTTTTTACATATATTGATAGTTTAGACGTATAATACGAGTACAGTCTTAATAAAAAAATCAAATAAAAAGTTGTCTTTAACGGTTGATGAGACTCAAGAGATAGCTTGTTAGTATTTAGAATTACTTATTATAAATTGCGCTATATGGTAGAATTTGTTTTTGCGAATGTGGAAGGCTATAGGTACCCGGGAACCTCGGGTTCAATTCCCGACGGGAACAGATTTTTGTGTGATGAACATTGAACATAGATGTTTGTATTTTCAGGGTCTGGGTGTTCATTAAATTTATTCTTATATCTATTTAAGTATTTCTATGTATTAGTATCGTTGTGTAACACCCATAACACAAGCTTATTTTGGGGTTAGATCGGTTTGTGTGATTTGTCCTGTAATGTTCATATTAAGTTTCTTACGGCGACAGAATATCGAGTTCTAGGTGTCACAATTCCTACATACTTGCCTATCTTCCTTCACGTTCAGTACTCTCTTCATACAACACGCTGGTTTCCAAGACTCATTACATCGCCATCGGATAATGCACAAGCAGTTTGGTCGTGGAATGTCAAACTAGGTCTCCCCGAGCACCTACAGCCGTCTAAATTCGCATTCATCAATCTTTCATTAAATCTTCATTCCTTCTATATTGATGATGGATTGAAGATCAGGGATATGCAATCTTTCCTTTTTGAAAGAATGGTTGATACAATATATTCGTTAATTATATTAATCCATTGCTACTGACAAACTTAATATTACATATTGATCTCGCATTTCCGACATGAGACAGATAATGATATGAGAAATAATTAAATAAATATCCCAAGTTTACTAATAATATAATTAAGATAATAATTCACGCAAGAAACAAATTTGTAGGGTTCCGTATCCATAGGATTAAAAGTGGACGCTATGACTCTTTTGTTCGTCTGTATGTGTTTTTTTTTATATTGGAAGGCAAACAAGCAGACGGATTTCTTGATGGTAAAAAATACACGTCGCCTATAGACACCAAAGGTGGAAA
>DVZL01008531.1:0-10203 GCA_018236625.1 Lasaia peninsularis | reverse complement strand
GACTTATGAAAGTTATCTGTGGTTGGAAATTGGAAAGATGGCTTTGGCAGAACAACAAGGTCAGCATCTTGGAAGGCCAATGATTATGCGGAAAACGACAGGTAACTTGCAGGGACTACTGACCTTCTGCAAGGACCTGGGATGGCTGGAGTTATATCCATGTCGCACACGCACAATGGCCGCCATGAAGCCAAGTGCGATTAACTGCCCACGAACAAAAAAAGGCACTGGATTTTTTGTGCTGCTGACAAGTACCTACCACTTATATGGTCTACGACTCTATGTGAATATAGTAAATTAATCCATTTGACGTCTTATTGAAATAGGAGGATTCCAAGAGAGAAATATATATATTTTTATGTTGGTAGGTACCGCTTGAATTGCTTATTTTACTTATTTTCAAGTTTTATTGTGATGCCAGATAAAAAAAAAGAATTGTGTTTGGGGTATGCAGAAAGCATTGAGTTCTAAAAGTCATTTTGTACATTCTTGCCAAGACAATATCATCAACTGGAGAGCTAAGTGACTCTGTTACATGGATCACAATATTACAATTTTCATAGCAATATATATGAATATTATACCATTACACATGCAGCTGCATGCAATATTATGTTTATAATACATTTAGTACGTTTACTGATTGACTCATCGTGTTATAACGATATTGTAAACATGTGATACTATTATGTCTTCAGTGTAAATCTCTCGACCACATAAAAGATCTAACTTTAAATAAAGATAAAAAATATTAAATCTGAGTTATTTAAAAAAGGTTATTATAATATTGCAGATTATGTACATGATAAAAGTGCTTGGGATCGTTTCCTCCTCTTTCAATATGTTATTGTTGTAGAATGTAAAATATATGTATTTAGAAAATAAGAAAAAGACGAGACCGCTTTCTTTCACCGGATCTTCACAGTGATCTTCTCGGTGGTAAATTTTAAAACTATATAATCAGATCACAAGAACCGCTTGCAAGCGGTTCGATGTTAATAAAAAAATTGTATTCTAAAATAAATTGACAATTGATTGTTATAGCCCATACTTGAGGTATGCTAAACTAAAATGACCTAATTCATGTGCTTTTTAATTTTAGTTTTTAGTCCCTGACAGGAAGAAGAGTGTTATAATTTTGACGTGTGTGTGTGTGTGTGTCTGTCGCTCTATCTGTGGCATCGTAGCTTCTAAACAAATTGACCGATTGTGATGCCATTTTTTGCTTGAAAGCTGACATGATTAAAATTGTTCTTAGCTATTATTAGCTCATTTATTAACTTTTTAAAAATATTACTTTTGATACTTTCAAACATAGGATACCTAATTGAAGCACTTACTTACGATGGTAGTACTGAGCTTATCTGCAAGCCATCCCTTATTACATCAGCTGCCTACCAGTGAAAGTCCCGTCAAAATCGATCCAGCCATTTCAGAGATAAGCAAGTACAAACAAACAGACAGACGGACAGAAATTAAAAAAAAAAATAATTTGGTGTATGTACCTTGTAAACATACATGATATTTAGTAAAAAACGGTTATTTTAAAATTATATACAGACACTTCAATTTTATTTATTTGTATTCAAATAAATTATCTTATCGTATTCTACAACACGAACAAAATAAAAAGTATCGTAATACTTTGATTAAGTTCGGGTTCATCATCACAGAGAGTTAAATATAGAACTAGCCAACCCGACGAACATCGTACCACCTGATAATAAATTTGACATTGGCAGCTGATAATTAATTTTATTTCAAAAATTAAGGTGTCGTTGTTTATTTATTTATATTTGTTTATTTTTTTTCATAGGGACCTTCCATATGACTCAGAGAAAAAATAAACAAAAATTAATCCAAATTGCTTGAACAAAGTAATGGTGATTCATTTATATTTGTATAGATAAAACATAATAAGACTGATAAGAGTTTTTGTTCTTATACACGTGCTTATCTGTAGAACTGCAAGTCTTATTTACAAAATTCTTATAACATTGGTCCAATATCTCGATAAGGTACCAAGAAAATAGCTTAAGGGATAATGGGATATATCATTACAAGAGTAAAAACAAAAAATATATTTTAAAAGAGACCACAGATGACCCCTCTCCCCCGTGTTAGTGTTGGTCTAGGTCCTCTGTGTAAAATAGACCAACTGCGTTCCTACCAAGCAGCTCGTACGAGGCGAGCATAGGTTAACTGGGTCACTACCAAAATGACTACTGGTGGTAGAGTGCTGTGCAGCAACTCGACCGGGTAGGGATCCACCGCCTTACCTGTTCCTACCGCCATTATGACATTGTCATATGGTTCGGAAGGTTGGGTAGCCGGTAGACTTGCACATACGGTCTAATAATTCGACCACAGGCAGAAAAATATGGTGTCTATAGGCTACGGTTGTCAGAAAACCCGTGTGCGTGTTGGCTGTCTTATCCCATAAAAAACACTCTAGCAGGAAAAGGACTCAATGCACAAAGTAAACTATTTAAAGTACAGAAGAGGAATTTTCAGGTTTTCTGTGGGGCACGATAAAACAAAACAATACGTCCACGAGTGCCAAATGTCACGATTCCTACACGAGGTCTAGCTTCCTCATTATTCTCTTCTTACAAACACGCTGGTTTCGGAGACTCCACCCTCGGATAATATACCAGCAATAATTCAATAGAGGAATAGTTTTGGTAGTTATTTAATCTATATATTTAAAAATGAATTTCACTTCGTTAGTCTCGCTAAAACTCGAGAACGGCTGACCTAATTTGGCTAATTTTGTCTTGAAATGTTCGTGGAAGTCCAGGGAAGGCTTAAACTATGAGAAAATATAACAAAATTGAAAGGAAAATACTAAAAAGACAATTTTATTTTCCCAAACAAACTGTTCTTACCTGTCAAACGTTTGATTGATGTTCATGTATCCAGTGAAACGAAGTCCAACGGGTCAACTAGTCAACTATAAATATATATAAAACTTACCTCATTATATAAACGAACAATAATTCCACTCAAGTTTACAATCTCTTCATCGGTTACGTTCTTCAAAGCACTCTCCCGCAAGTGACGCCTTGATATATAAATCAGTTCCTCTTCGTCTGGTTCTCTGAAAAGTACAATACTTATTAACCAATGCGTTTGAAAAGTAGTGTATCTTTTAGATATCATATTTAAACAGGAATATTATAAACACGTTAAAGCTCATCAAAACAGTCACAACTATGGAGCTAAGGGCAACCCCTGTCTAGATATGTAGTATTTCTAACTCTTTCTAAACCAATTCAGCTCTCTTTTCTACCAGTTTCGTAGAGTTAACAGTCAAAACAAACCGGCTCGTGAGAGTGAGATAGCCGACCCTATGAGAATGGGATAGATGACTAATATTGAGGACAGGTAGCAGTCTTCCTAATCAAGTCAAGTCACACTATGAACGCTGATGTTGAATCGTATTCACTAATCAAATTGTACATATTTGGTACCTTAGATGGATCATTACTTTAGTATATAGGCCAGAAAGTAAAAAAAAACAGAGTGCTATTAAGGAAACTCATCAAAATATAAAAACGGCTAAGTGCGAGTCTGGTTCGCGCAAGAAGGGTTTCATATCATTATCTGTAAAAATAACAAAACAATCACGTTTGTTGTATGAGAGTCTCTTTTAAATGTTTATTTTATTTTGTCTTTATGTTGTCATAGCGGCAAATGGTATATAATTCAAATTTCTAGCTATCACGGTTCATGAAATTCAGCCTGGTGACAGGCAGATGAACAGCGGCGTCTAAGTAATAGAGTCTAGTTTTTTCCCCATTAGGTACCGAATCATAAAAGAATTTGTAAACGTTAGTAAGTAATATCACACTCACGGTAGTCGTATGACGGCGAGACGCGCGGCGAGTCGCGGGCACAGGCGGTGCGGCGCGGCGGCGGTGGCCAGGACGCGCACGCCCGCGCCGCGCCACGTCGGCGCCGCGCCGCCGCCGCCCGTCTCCCACACGCCCGACCCGCTCGACACCTGCAGCACGACCAAATCAAATCGGGCAAAGAATCTAAAGTCACTAAAAACATGTTTCAAACAAAAAAAAAACAAAAAACTTATAATTATATTTTTTTAAAAATATATTTTTTATCTCAGTTTATAAAGTTAATTACATTCGATTTTGTTGACTTCGCAAAACATAAAAGCGCCATCTCTTGTCGATCGTTATCTGTGTGCAAAACCAATTGTAGATTTATTGTAAGAACCGAGATATCTATAGTCAAGATCGAGTAACAGTAAATCAAGTTACCTGACGCAAAAAGTCGTGTATAGCACAAGATCCCCATTCATCAAAACGAGCGCGATGCAGAGCGCGCACGAACAAAATGACTCCAGTGTTGCTCTCCGCTGGACCGCTCGATCGGAGCACGTTATGCTACATAATAAAACATGACAACTATTGTGCTTAAAAATTGGAAGTATATAATCATTATCATTGAAAAACGCTATATAACTAATTGTCCTAGCGAACGTCGCCCATCCTGTATCATAATATGTTTTTTATCCAATTCCTTTAAAATAATGTATAAAAAAACAAATTTTATTAAAATCGGTTCAGCCGTTCAAAAAGTTATTTGCAGTATTAAGCATTTCCAAAATTAAACTTAAGAAATTAAGATATGTTCCTACATTTTATATTACAGGAAGAACGAAAAATAGATGTCGACATATCCGCAGACCTACCCGATATGCACACAAAATTTCATGAGAATCGATCAAGCCGTTTCGGAGGAGTTTTGTAACAACCATCACTTTATTACATCAAAAACCATATTTTTCTTTCTTATACAAAAATGTATGCGTGTGCACACATTTTTTATTTGACTGACAGCCATTACCTACTTAAAGTTTAGATTTGTGTTGTAGGAATTGCTTCCTTTTTCATGTCACAAAATTTGAATGACTGCTATCGGTGGGTAGACTTGCACATCAGACTAACAGACCGGCCACAAGGTAGCGACCTGGTGATATTTCGTGATTTTTATGGACCCCCTCCCCTGTCGAGCCTCACGTGATTTATGGACAGTTCCTAAGGTATCTATAGGCCAAGGTTGTCTCTTACCGTTAGGAGCGCCGTGTGCTTGTTCACTGTCTTATCTCATAAAAAATACATCAAAATAACCATATACCCGTTTTAGTTCCGCTATAATATCCGACGGTTCTAAGATTGGAGTACATTCCATTGTTATTACTGTGTAATTGCACTCCTTCAGAACATGCTCAGCCAAAATACTAAAAGTGAAATCAATATATATTTAGTACATCATTACAATAATAAAGTAATAAAACAATATTGATAAGCTCGTCTGGTAATCAATTAAAAATAACCTTTTAACACATAAATAAAACGAAGTAAAACTGCAAAAAAAGAAACGAAAACTTAAAAACCTCATGTTGGACCGTGATTAAATTTATACACACACTACATAATATGTATATTATATACACTATATATTATATGCACTATACATTCAAATTAAAAACTTATTTTTAAGTCAGTTAAAAATACTTGTAGATATTAATAATTGCTAACCTTAAAACAATACTAAAACATAAATAGAAAAGGGGAATTGTTTAAGAGATACACAAAGTATAAGAAAAAATTAAAAATTAAGTTTTTGACTTTTTTGTTGTTTTTTTAGATACACTTATATAATTCTAGCTAATTATTATTATACATTAATATATCACATACCTTTTAGCAGAACCGTCAGGACCAACAATCAGAACGTCTCGTCCGCCGAGTAAAGCCGCACGCAATGTTATAGCGTACGTTTGCAGTCTCCTCCCCGGCAGTAACATATCATCCCCAAATTCACTCAGAGTACTTGAAAGTATTACATCAGGTAGACTGGCTCGCATACCATCTGTTACCTGAGGAATTTTTACCATAACCCGTCTTAGTACTGGCAAGTAAAATATTGGTCGAAATTCAAACATTTTTTGAAATAAATTTTAAGTATGCCACAAATTGCACTCATTTATGTGCAAAGCGCTTCGTGTAATCCACCAGATGTAACTTGTTAGGCATAGTTATGCCTGACTATGATATCTACTTTCCTGATAATTGGACGGGAAAAGTAAAATTTATATGTCTAAATACATTCATTTTATCAACAAAATTTATCACTGTAATTAAATTTCATTGTACACTTAGTAGAACATAATATGAAATTAAAATACTTCTAGCTAGTAAGTTACTAAATCTATACAAATAAATAAAATTGGAATGTCTGTATGTAATATTAAAAAACCTCTTTTTACATTAAAAGTATGTACCTCTATACCAAATTAATATTTCTTAGTTTGTTTGTACCCGCTAATCTCTGAGATTTTCAATGGCAGTAAGCTGACGTAATCCTTATTACAACTGCTCCTGTAGCATAGGCTATTTTATTTTAGAAATGTATAAATGAAAACGCGAACGGAGTCGCGGGCACAGCTAGTACATAATAACATGTATCATTCGTCAGATGGTAGCTATATGCAGCTTCTGCATCGAAAAGTACTGCGATAGAACTTGCATATTACAAAGAAATAAAAGCCACAATAAATAGTTGATGACATATTTTAGTTATACGTACCGCTGTATAAAACTTATCTATAACATTGTCCTTGATGAGTCCGGTAATTGTTCGCTCTAGGGCCAAATATATTATGTCCTCAGGAGTACTGTACGTATTCTTAGAATTCAAGTCTTGTACTATATATTCGAATTGAGTCAGTATTTGTTTAACCTACAAATATGTAATAACAAATTCATTACCGACTTAATAGAAGTAATATAAATGAAAACTAGAAATATTTCTTCCATTATATGAAGGGGTGGGCAGATGTACATATTTATGTACAAACGGTAGATATTAGGTCCCATCGGGTACAAACCTAATCTCAAGCAAAAATAGGTTTTTCAAATAAATTGAAACAACTCATACGAACAAGTTGCACTACCCAGGATCTAGTGCGTCTAAATTGGATTGCAGAGGCAGTAATTGTTACAAAAAAAATCTTACCATGGTTGTTTCATAATTTTTGACTACAACATCAGATCTATGTGTTTTAAACCATTCCAGGCATTTTTTGACGGTCTGGTTTAAAAACGGTAATGCCATTTTTATCATCTTATCGTTAGCATCGACCTTTTGCATCCAGCATTCGAAAACTTCTTGAGCGCAATTGTGGTCGTCACTGTAAGAAAAAAACACGTATACTATTAATGTACTATGTATTTTTCTCTAGTAAGTGAAATTTTGTCTTTTCACGGTTCCGTACTCAAAAGGTAAAAATCCTATTACTGAGCCGTCGCTGCCCGTCTGATTGTCACAAGGCTGTATCTCAAGATCCGTCATAGCTAGAAATTTGAAATTTTACACAGATTATATATTTCTGTGTCGGATTATGTATTTCAACATATATTAAAAACTCAATAAATTTATTATGTAAAGGGGGCTCCTATTCAACAACCATGATTTTTCGCCAAGGTGTTTCCCGACAACCAACAGATGGCGTGTTGCACACTCGGGCGAGCCCCGTGCCCACCTGAGCAGCACGACGGCGAGGCGCGACACGGTGGCGGGGGAGGCGCGCGCCAGCCCGTGCGCGTGCAGCACCAGCGAGAACCGGCGCGGCAGCCGCACGCGCGCGCCCGACGCCAGCGTCAGCAGCCGGTTGTCGTCCAGCGCAGAGTTCAGCGCCTCCGCCCAGCCCGGCTCCACCTCGCCCGCCAGCACCACCCACGACCACACCTCTGGGGGGGGGGGACGCACTCGTAACTGCTTCCTTATTTAAGTCATCAATTCTATTTAAATTAAATAAACGGAGCCCCTTCCGCCTGGCTCCGACTCTCCGGTATGCACCTGTAGAAATGACCTCCCGCTTCTCGGAGTTGAATTATCACCCAGTCTCAACTTTAAGAAATACATTGAGTCCGAAGCTGAGACTGTAGTAAAAAAGTTAGGCATTCCTTCCAAGATTAGGCGGTATTCCAGCTCAAAATGGGTGGTTCAATTCGAATCTTTCGTACTTGTTAGTACGGAAGATTCAGTCTCACATGAAGTACTGCTGCCACCTTTGGCACTGTGTTTTTAATCATCATTTTCCAAGTTGTTTTTCAAGTATGAACTACAATAAGCAGGGTCCACTTTCCTACTTTTACTACTCCATTTCGTTTACATGTCACACATAAAAACCAAGTAAGTTTAAACGGGTTCCATAAATTATTTAGGTATTATTAACGATTTTGATCTAAATAATGAGATTTCGTGCAATTTGTAACGACCAGAGATGATTTGAAACAACTAGAGAAGCTTACTTCCTCAAATATATGTAAAATTTATTAATTACGACTGTACTGACCAGGGGGTTGGTTCGAGGCTTCTATCGCAACGGCAGATATGACCCCGTCGGTCCACTGGCGAGTGTCGTGGTCTATGTGTCCCAGGAGGCAGTTACGACTCATTGCTTTCGGATATATTACGTACTCAACTATGTTTTCACCCCTTTGAATTAATGCCTGAAAGTTTATTAAATATAATTTTTATATAAGCGACACTCAGTTCAATAGACTCCAATACTCATTATACAAATACCATACGAAACGAAACCGGGAATTCAAATAAAATAAATTCAAGTAATCTTAATCTTATACAAAAAAAAACCGATATCATATCATCAAAATAAACCAATTAATACTTATTATTAAGTATAACTAACTTCTGGGTCTTGATCAATTTGTGACAAACCTCTGTAATCTAACCTATCTCATTGAAAAATAATAATCAAAATTTATTCACAAATGTTGGAGTGACAGAAATATATACAGTTGTAATAAAAACAAAAAAATAATGTTCATAAAATGATTTTCATTTTAATAAATAGTTCAAGTATTGACAAGTTATAAAAAAATTACAATGTCTTGAAAACTTAAAGAGCAAATACCTAATAATTACTCTACAGTGTTACCTAGCGTAGTTTAAAAATCAGTATGTTATTTTAAAATGCTATTGTATAGTTAATTTGGCTGACTTACCGTTTTCAGCAGTTTCCTGATGGTGGCCTTGCCGGAGCCTGGTGGTCCGACCATCGCCACACCCATCCTTTGTTGCATCTGCTCGTAAAGCTCCATACATTTTTGTATCTGAAATAATTAACAATTTTATTTTAGTTTTTTCAATCTAAACCTAAACAGAGGCTTAATTGAACTAGATTTGTCAATTAATTAATTGGGTCTCAGTAAAGTAATATGTTACCGAATGTGCAAAGTGTTGCAGTTGCAACAAAATTATTTAAAGTAACAAAATATGGTAAGTGAATGTATATTATGTTACATACATATATGTAAATATCTTCACGCCAGTTCCATTAGTGAATAGGCAGAGCTGCCTACCACCATCAAGTGCCAAATGTTACAGTTTCTACTTATTTGTCTAGCTTTATCCTGTTTGTATTTTGATATAAAAACACTTATAATTTACCTGAGTTTTACTATGTATAAGGTTAAGTTGTTTTACAGAAGACGCCAGAGCTAAAAGCATTGGATCTTCTGAAGATTCTTCCTCTGGGATTCCCGCAAACACCATCGACAGAATGTTTTCGAATCTAAAATAATAAAACCCACGTATTACGTATACTTTTGCCTAATTAATAATATGTTGTAAAATTCAGTAGATTGCAAGTTTTTTTTTATATTATACAGGCTGTGTATTTTCATATGTAAGAAATTGACAGGGGTGACTACATAAATGAAACTTATCATAAAAAAGTACCTGAAAAAAAAAATAATATGAGACGTTATGATCTCATGTTATTAATTACATTGCGTGATAAGAGGCGAAAGACTTTTAAGAAGAAACACGTAATAATACCCGGTTTTAGTCACTAAGTGATGCGTAAGTCAGCATTCGATAAAAAAATTTTTTAGTTAGTAGTGAAACATTTCGTAAATGGCTAAATAAAAGTTAAATTGTCCTTACAAGCGGTTCTTGTGACGATATACAGGATGTTTCAAAAAGACGCGATGATACTTAAATTGGATATATCTAGGGATATTGAGAATCCAACTCACAATGTTTCAATATTATATGTTTCGTAGATTTCGAAAAATTGCAGTTTGAACTTTAACGAAAACTAAAAGAGTACGTACCAACCCTACAGCTCACAAGTTAGTTGATTGT
>DVZL01008530.1:0-10203 GCA_018236625.1 Lasaia peninsularis | reverse complement strand
AAGCATTACATTGTCCGAGTTCGGAATGTGCCCGAAGTGGCGATAGGCTTGCCACTTATCACATCATGGGATAGGATCGTATATCTACTGGACTTACGAGTCGTGGATATACTAGCACACCTCTGCATACCTCTTAGGGGAGGATAGGCGTGCTGGTTCTGTTTGAATTTGTTAAAATATTTACAAAAAACTATGTGGTAGAATATGTCGGTATAATTGAATATTTTTGTAACAACGTTTAATTCCGCAGCTAGATTGTATTCATTTAATTTAAAAAAACTTTTTTAAATTAAAAAGCATTTTTGGAAGCGTATATAGAGACTTGGTGGTCTACTGGTTAGTGTTTTGGATTTCCAATGCGGTAGTCTTAGTTTCAACCCCGCTACGTACCAATGAGTTTTTCTAACTTAAATATATTTCCCAAGTGCTCTTAAAAATATATTACAAGCCGATAGTATTATTTAAATACATGTTATGTACTTAAATGTAGGTTAATAAATTATGTAAAATTATAATATCCCTGAATATTCTGTAAAAGCGAAACCGGTTGGTTAATAAAAAAACGGTAATTTAAAAAACAATTCATAGTAAGTGAAACTGTCAAGTATTTTAACATTAATATTTATAATTGTATGATTTTAGATCAAAATCAAAATAGAAATATCAAGAAAGGCGTTCAGAAACAGTTCGAAGACATCAAGATAGAGGACAACAGTATCAACAAATATTGCAAATGTTCAGAAAGTTTTTGTAACTGCTGCCGAAATTTCTCAGTTCCCGTCGTCAATTTAAATGGTCCAGGTAAGGAATATTTAAGATACAGATAAAGATAATATTAATAATATTTAAGATATAGAGTTTGGCACATTCAATCTCTAATTCACCTAAAACTATTGATGAAATTAAAATTCAAATATTATTATTAGTCGTCTCTCAAGGTAAGCGACGATCATCGCCTCTAGACTCCACAGAAACTACTAGTGGATTGTGTATTTAAAACTTTATTCTACTTATGTAATATCAAAGAAATAAATACTAAAAGGAGTTATGTAAAAATCACGTTTTTTTGTATGGCTTTAAAGGGGGGCTAATATTTATTTTATTTTGTTTTTATTATTTGTTGTTATAGTAGCAGTAGAGATACAACATCTGTGAAAATTTCCACTACCTAGTTATCACGGTTTATGAGATACAATCTGGTGACAGATAAATGGACAACGCCTTAAAAAAAGTAGATAGGGTAGTAAAAAGAAGTATCCATACTTAAAACATTTCGCATTTATAATATAAGTAAGCAACTAAAATTATACTTGGAGTATCCTACTAATATTATAAATGCGATATGAGAAGAATAACACACGTTTTTCCGCAACAAGCTATAAGACGAAACAATTCTACTCTTTGAAAGTTATCTAAGTTATTAAAATAATTAACGCCGACGGAAAGTTGTAATAAATTCATTAGTTACTGTTTATCATACAACATATCAGCTGAACCAGACAGCGGATCAGCTGTGTCATAAATATAATCTCAATAAAAGTCATTTATATTAAAACTAGATAACGTTTGGTTGGACTTAACTATACTCCGAAAAAAATATGGTATTTATCCAGTCAATTAATTTTAATGTCTTCTTAAAACGTTTAGCTTCTAAGTCGTATCTTTGATCTGTGTTTCTCTCTGTCCTAGGTTATCTATGAGATATATTTTATTACAGGCAAGATTACTTTTAATACATTGTCTGTACGTTCGAGTATCTATATTTTGTCTTTATACTCTATTTTAAATTATTTGTATGTAATAGAATGTTATATATAATATATAAATATATATTTTGTTGACTTAAATATTTGTTCTTCCCCATACTTATAAGTCATAAGTATGTTTTCTCAACAAAATTGCCAAAGAGACAGATTTTTTTTAAAACTAACGATCTACTAGTAATTTACAAATGTTAAGCATTTTTCTAGCTCTAGTTGAAGACATTTGTTTAGTCAAGGTACAGCAAAAATGACATCAGTATTTAGAATTTTTTTATTGTTTTGTTACAGGATGTGCAACGTTAATGTATTTAAATGGTGATAAAATGGCGGTATCCTTGAAATTTGGCAACAGAGTTATTACTAACAGAACACTTTCAAGTAAGTAACTAATACATATTGGTATGCCTATATTGGAAATACTTCAGAGCAAAAAAATTGAAAAAGATTATAGAAACAATTATGAACTCCACTTTATTATTTTACCTATAAAACAACAAAATTCGTTGGTTTTTTATCTGTCTGCTAGTTGACGGGTCAAAAAATATACTAAAACTGTATAAATGAAGTACTGATATTTGAAGGATGTTGGTCCAAGTTAAACCTTAGTCATAGTTGGTCCTACTAAAAATATCTTTGATATAGAAAACTTTTTATTTAATACTGCGTGTGGGCTAGTTAATTATTTCTACCTCGAGGACTGGTTTAGATGTCGTAACAAAAAAGCTAAAATAACCTCTTACTACCATCATGCACAAAAATGTTGCCACAAAACAACCCGGTCAAAATAAAAATGTGAAAAAAATAACAAACTTTTATTTTACATATTCACAAATCTTCAGGGTTCCTACCGTGGTAGGCAAAGAGCATTAAGTGCCATCTGTCACGATCCCTTAATACCCAGCTTCCTTCTGATCAAACAATTTTTTATGGAATAAAGAAGCGAACAAGCAAACGGCCCTCCTGGTGATTAGAGGCAACGGTGGCCTATAGACGCCATAAATGTTATAGGTGTCTGCCAGAGTGTTAGGCCTAATGTGCAAGTCTACCGGCTACCCTATCCTCCGAACTGATACAAGACATTGTCAATATGGCGGTAGGAATAGGTAAGGCGGTGAATCCCCACCCGGGCGAGTTGCTGTACAGCACTATTCCACCAGTAATAATGTAGGTAACCTTATTTACCTATACTCGCCTCTTACGAGCTGCCTCGTAGGGAGACAGATGGTCTATTCTACACAGAGGAGCCGGACCAAGACAAGGAAAATATATAGAAATGTTATTTTTATTGTAAGCTTAGATAGGAAAGTAAACTTCTGGTCATTCAACACATCCACACAGTGTATGTGTGTTGAATGACCAGAAGTTTACTGAATGTGTATTTATATTAGAATGGATATTATTTAGTCGACCAAAAATACCGGTTATCAAATGTCAAAACCCCATGTTGGATCTTTTTTAAATAGTAATAGTAGATATTTCTTCATAGAATAGTAGATATTTGGCGGAGAAAATCAAAAAGTTTTGAAGACGTAACAGATTTACAGTTGAATTGAGAATAATATATTTTTGAAAACGATCATAAATAAGGCAACCTGATTCCTTATCTCTTGCAGGTCGTAAACCAAGTCCTGTTTGCATGCCTCTACCTGGAGGTATATCGAAATTTTGTGGGAGAGTCTACAATATAGCAAGACTTGGAGAAGAATTTAGAGCATGTCTTGGCTTGGAACTTCAAGCTAAAACTACCGTTGAAGCGGCTGTAAGAGTGTCTTGCTTCAAATTTGGGCCTAGAGGTGTAACATCAGAAGCTGCTGATCCATTGCCTCTGGTGCCTCAAGATGAAAAAGTCACCGAGGAAGATGAAGACGATGATGACGACGAAGACGACGAGGATGGATTCGGCCTCGGTACAGATGACGAGGAAGATGATGATGATGATGACGATGACGTCGACGATGATGATGATGACAGTAAATACCAGTTTTATAGTTTTCCATTTTATGTGATAAGTCTTCGAACACATACACGGTACCACGCTGTACCGTGGACATATAAACCAAATGGCGAGCCTATCAGATACCTTCTGGGTCTAAACATGATACCGTCATTATGGTGGCAGGAACAGGTAAAGCGGTAGATATGTACCTGTATAAGTTGCTGCACAGCACTCCGGTACAAATGGCGGCCCATTTAACTTATGTTCGCACCTCACGAGCTGGCAGACAGGGAAATTGGTGGTCTAAATAGACCAATACTTGAAAAGTCGCGCTGCCAATATCTTTATTTGATTACCTTGCCATTTTATATTAATTGTTTTGTTTATTAAACTTGTTTTGAATTTTAATGACATCAGAATAGTATTAGAATCAAACACTCAGCTCTAACCAGAAATCGGGATGTTAACGGTAAACCTTACTTCGCATCCTTGAAATTACTGTTTCTATAATTCATTTTTCACAAGGATTTAATGTTATATAAATATATTTAATTAAATAATAAAAATCGAATAAGTCGTATGTGAAGAGAAATTCAAAATATTCAGTATTCCTACGTTATCAATATGTTATAGTGTTTGTGTAAAGCAGATCTTTAAAGACTATGATTATAAAGTAAAATGTCGTATAAGTTTTTTGTAAAGGCCATTGAAATTATTGCATAAGGGTGGAAATATAAAGATAAACTACGAATGTCGTATATTTAATAAAAATTAACTAAAAACTTAAGTATAATTAAATTATTTCAGGTGGACTAGGAGCCGTTAATGAAGTCGAAAGTGCGGATTACACAGGATTCAGTCTTTTAGGAGAAGATATTTTAGGAGATCTATTTGGATCATCTGGAGGCAAAAAACCCAACAAAGGACAAAATAAAAGAGTACGCACGGGCACAACTACTACAACTACAACTAAACGTCCCAAAGTCAAAAGACCTGTAAAAAATAACCTAAAAACAACTACTCCTAAAATAAAAATTTCATTAACCAAAGTTCGACCCGTTACTAATAAACCTAATCGCAGAGCTACAAGGAGGCCAATAAAAAAATCAACAACAACTACTGAGCCTTCCACAGTACCCACTATTGCTTCTGCAGCATCTTCATTAAGTACAGCGAATGTCAAACCAGAGATTAATTACGAGAAAATAAATTCACAAACACCTGAGTCTCATATCATGTCAGTTATTCCAATTACTGACAAATCTCCACCAGTTATTAGTAGCACAACTACGTTCCAAGATCCTGGACTAGAATTATCTTTAGCACATATCACCGGACAATTATCAGCTCTTCAACCTACTTCACAAATAATTACAGCACAAGTTAAGGACTCCACAATAAAAACACCACAAACTGAAGAAATTAAATATGAAAAACTTGAAATGATTACACCTTCGCCTATTAAATCTCATTCTTTGATTCCTTTTGCCACTACTGTGGAAGATAATGAGGAAGAAATGGTCCAGATTGTAACAAGTCTAGATTCAAACTCAAATGAACATGAGTCTAACAAAGACAACATTGCAGACGAAACAAAGGAACCTCAGAATTCCAATGGAAACGAAGATTCTACTGCCAGTCACAATGACGATCCTTCTTTACCACCGAGGAAAAAAAAAGGCGGACGGTTCAATTTACAAGACTTAGATGTACTTGACCTCACAGGTATAGGTGAAAGCGTTGGCCATCAATTGGGTATTTTTGGCAGACACAAAAGACAGAATAAAAATAAAGTTCCGAGACCTCAAAATATGCAAGCCAATAATGATTATGATATTTTTGGACTAGAAACATTGGGTGAATCTATGGATTTACCGGAAATTGATGATTTGGCTCGAAAAGATAGAAGAAGAAATAAAATGATGCGAGGTATATGGTCATAAAATTACTGTATTTATAATCTTAAAACTAGTTAATTATTTATTGCTTGAAACTCATTAATTTATTACCACTGTAAATAGTAATCTTATTGTAGCATGTAAACTATTTATTTTGCAAATAAAGAATTAAAAAAAAAGATTTCTTGAACTTCTTTATATTTTTGTTTTATTCTAAACTACAATAAAAAATCTAGCAGAATAAGTTCTACTATTTAAAAACGACATAGTCTTTATAAACTGATTGCGCTTTCAGTATAACTAAAAATGTATATATATTTAAAGTATGCATAATTATTTATGTAGCTTTTTTATTATTATATTTTGTCATTTAAAATGGATATGCCATTATAAAGAATGAACGCAGATTTAATTTTGTTACATAATTCTAAAATAAAAGTGACCATATACAAATCCCGTCAATCTATCCAAATCTATCCATTCCAGAAATTTGCTGTAACAAACCGACAAGAGACAATAGTGTTTAACATATTTATTTTGGTATATATATCGTACATATCTAGCTTTTATTAAAAAGCGGTTATTTTAATGCTACATACAGGCACTATATTTTTATGTATTCTTTAGATGTAAAAGAACTTGAGGAGCGATCGTATCTTTTCATAGACATATTATCATTTATTATTGTGGGAAGGGAAATTTTAAATCTAACTTGGTGAAATAACTATTTCGCAATAAATTATGGGTAATTATATTATTATATAACATTTTGGCATATTAAATAAAAAATATTTTTGATTCCATTTGAAATTAAATTGTTACGCGGTATCACAATTATAGTAATATATATTATCTATTATTATAACAGAAAATGATGTTCAGAAATTAATAGCATCTCAACAAATGACAAAATTTAGCACGCGACAAGTCTATGGGTTAAATAAATGAAAACTTTATTGTACACCAATACTTATAAGTACAATCATTCTTATAATAATTATTGATTGAAATAGATTTAAGAAAACGCGGAAAATAATCTGTTATTTCCAAAACTCCAACACATTAAAGTACTACATTATCGCTTCTGAAGATTGAGCAAGCTCATTAAAGCTATTTGGTCTAAAAACGTTATGTACGTTGAGTGATTAATAAAGATAATAAATATGATTTATATTTTGCGTTCCTATCGCAAGGCGGCAGGTATAAGGAGGAATAAAAGGTAGGTGATAAATGCCTGATTTAAACCTACTTAGTTGATAAGGAAATAATAAATTGTACATTGTCAACAATATACAATGAAATTTGTTATTGCAAATAATTGTATGTTTACATATATTTTAACGCTTCAATTTAAGATACTTATAACTAAATGGGTGGCAGGCATGAGGAAAGAAGGTAACTACAGATTTTTTACAGAAGAAATCCTATTTTTGAAAATACGACTCATTTTATAATATAGCATACTATACATTTTTTATGTGATTAGATGGCAAGCATGCAGTCGGTTTTTCTTATGGTAAGATATACACCTCGCTAACATCGAATCTTAAAATATTTGAGCCTTTAAAATGAGTCAGTTTACTGGCTTTCTTTTTACATTTAAGACAACAAGAAATCGAAACACTTTGTCAGGGTGAAATATTACATTAATTTTCAAGAATCGGGGGCACCTGTGTTGAATATTAATTTCTTCCTCGTGTAATTATTTATATTTATTAACTGACGAATGTATGCAATGGTACCAAATAATATGAGCATCCAACATAATATTTTCCGTTGTTAACTGTTAGAAAGTCACTGAACAATACGGCGAGTTAAGCGCATGTCGTATGACAACCATCACTCCAAAACCATGTCGGTTGACCCCACGGTTAGGGTCAGAGTTTAAAATGCTTAATTATATCTTACTTCCTAAATTTCTTACTAAAGTGTTTTTGTATTCTTATGATTAAGTCATATATTGTTAAACAAGGAACCCATTAGTTTTGGACAACAAATGTCATAAGGACTCCTATTTTCTTTTTGCATTCTAAGTATCGAAAGTAGGAATCGATGGCCATGTTAGGCTACGACTTTCACTTGCATTAAAATTTAAAACTTGTTTAGTATGTTCATTCACCGTGCAGCTAAATTGTATATTGGAACTTTGTCACCGAAGTGGTTAAATAGGTGGAAGTATACGGTACGCAAACAATAGGAGCCAGAAAGCCAGGCGAAAGTGTTGTACAATCTGTTTTTCTTTTAATGATGGCCCAATCCTTTAGAGTTCTTATCTTAATTATAAGTTTGGTTCACATTAGCACGGCAAATTATGGTATGTATATATTTTAATTAAACCACTTTAAAATTTTGTTAATTATATTAGAAATTTATTAATTTTATTGTAATTTATAGGAAAATTTGAATCAAAAAAAGATAGAGAATATAATGTTATAAAATTCAAAGTTCCACAAAAACTATGGCAACAAGCATTCAGACCAACGCCTGTCCTTAAATCCTCTGTCACTATGGTTGTACCAATACATGTAGATAATGACGTTATTGACGAAGAGAATGAAGTAGAAGAAATACAAAATGACGAAAATGATGTAAATGTTATAGTTGACGAAACATTAGTGACTGAAGCTCCGTCACAAGATCCTGTGGTAACAGTCGCTTCGGTTTCTAATGTAACTGAGCAAGTTGTTCAAAACGAAGAAACAGAAGCACCACCTGAAGATATTCAAGGTCAAGTAGTACGATTCCCATGTACGTGCACAGACGGAAAATGTGGTTGCTGTACGGGAGCTATATTAGATAGATTTAACACAAAAGTATGTGGGAATATTAGTTTTGTTCCAGAAGATTTTGTATTTGATGTAAGAATGACAATAAATAATAACACTGTTGTACGTCGACGAGTTTCTGGTAATGCACTTTGAATTGGTAATAATGTAATATTTATTATGTTAATATTTAATAATATTAACTATTTTTAGCTAGTGACCCACCACCAATATGTTTCAACCCAAGAAGAGCTCCTTTTGTGCAAGTTTGTGTAGAGATCAGTAATATTCGTATTCGAAACCGAAATGCCTTTGCGTGTTTAGATATCAATGCTAATATTGGAGGATTTACTGTTTATTCAGCTTCGTTTAGGTGTTTTGGGTAAGATATATTTATGCTGTTGAGTAGTATAAGTTGACTATTTTAAAATGTAACAAAACAAACGAAAGCAAGTAGAGCAAATATAATTTAAAAAACCTGCCGAGTGTGAGCACGAAGGGTTCCGTAACATTTTCAGTAAAAATGATTGAATAATTCAGAAAATTTTCAGTGAAAATTGTATTGAAGAGCCTTGATAAAATTTTAAATTTATTCTGATTTAGTATTTGTAGATGTATCAGCTATAAAATACCTACATAACTTTCAATTTTTTGATTATCACGGCTATAATGTGTTGTAGCCTGGTGACAGACAGACACACATACAGACAGACAGCAGAGACTTAGAAATAGGGTAAAGTCTTAGAAATATTACCCTTTGAGTAAGAATCCTTTAAAGTGTATAGGTGAATTTTATTCTAATTATTTGATAGTCAGAGTTATAACATGTTATTGGGCTATGCAGTAACCGAATCACTAGAACGATGTTTTTGTACATAAAATAATAAATACAGTTTCGGTGTGTGTATCTATTTATTTTTGTATATGACTTTACTATTAAATTTTTCAGTAACCTATTTTATAATTATTAATTTGAAAGACCGATTTTTAGGGTAACTAAAAAGGTAAAAAAAATACTCTATTAAAAAGACTGTCTGTCTGTAACAAGAGGTTAATTAGGTCACTCCTACATTATCTATGGTGTCTATAGGCCGCGGTTGTCTCTTACCATCAGGAGACTCGTGTGTTTGTTCGCTGTCTTATCACAGAAGAAAAAGTAAATATTTAACGGTGTTCCCACACAGCGAGCTATCCAAACAACCAATAGATGTCGCATTGCATGTTTAGATCGCGCTACAGTTAGACTGAGAACTTATAATTTACTCGTAGTTATACTAATGTAAAGAGATAATACTTTAAAATGTAATGCGTAAATATTTATATTGTTCTACAGTAAATAGTTAAAACGCTTTTTTACAGTACGGTACCCTTCGTACGCAAGTCCGACTTGTACTTTGCCGGTTTTTTTTTATCTCTCGTGCCAAATATGTTTGCAAAAATGTTTATAAACTAAAAACGATGATACAGTGTACTTTATGAGTATGTAATTTTTTAGGTTATTTTTCGTTGTACTTAAACTGTAAAACCTAATTTCAGACTTGGGTCCTCTGGCGTACAAACAAATTTAAAACCAAAACCGGTTTCGTCTGGTGGTCCAAAACCGGTTAATCTATTTGGAAACAGCAATAAGAATACCAATAACCAACAAGGCACAATATTAGATGCAGCTGGTGCAATTTTGGGTGGTGGGGTTGCTTCTGATATTTTTGGAGATTTAGGCTTTTGAAGATTTTGAATTAAGCTGAGAAATTATTTTGTAATGCAACGTTGTAATTTAATTTATTTATTTATTCTAGAAATTAAAAAAAATATTTTAAATATACTTTTTATTTAAAACTTAT
>DVZL01008529.1:0-10205 GCA_018236625.1 Lasaia peninsularis | reverse complement strand
TTAATTTTATTTACATACGACTTTATTTATCATCTACTTAAATAAAATTAAATAACCAGTAAAATAAAATTAGTTTAACTACTTAATTTTAAAGATATTTAATTAGTTTAACTTTAAAACTATTTCTATGGTATACAAAAGGCGTAATTTTTTTTGTAATAATTCGATTTAAAAAAAATTAGTCATAAATGTTATGCCTGTTGCTGACTGCAGCGTAACGACTTAACTTTAAGCTGAAGTTGCTTTTCTCCGCTCGTAGAGTTACCGTTTTTTTATGGGATAAGACAGCGAACAGGATGTGTCTCCTGATGGTAAGAGACAACCTGGCCTGGCCAGCGAACAGGATGTGGCCTATAGACACTATTGATGTTGTGGGCGCGCCATTGCTCAGTGGGCGGGTTCTTAGACCTTTTGTGCAAGTCTACCGGCTACTCTACCCTTCGCCATTATGGCGGCAGGAATAGGTAAGGCGGTGGATTCCTACCCGGGCGAATTGATGCACAGCAGTCTACCGCCAGTGGTTATGTTGGTAGTGACCTAGTTAACTTATCCTCGCCTCTTATGAGCTGCCTGGTAGGAAGGTAGTTGGTCCATTCTACACAGAGGACCCGGACGAACACGGGGAACCATATGTTAAATGTCAAATTTTGTCACGATTGGTACAGTCATTGTTTCAGAATATTTAATTACATGAAAATAGTTAAGCTTTCACACATACAATTTCAGTGTTTGATTACATAAAAATTTAAAAATAATAAAAAAATATCTTCACGTTCATATCTCCAACCGGGTAAGCAAATGGAAAAAATGGAATAAGTATGATAACTTATGCGCCCGCCTTTAACCGACGATATTAGTTCCAATACAGAGACGGACTTGTCATCAGTCACATCATGTGTGACAGTTGCCAAGTCCGTCGCTATATCGAGCACAAACTTAATCCCAGGCGACGTTAAGTTTTTCAGACAAACTGACAAAACTCTGAAACAAGTTTTAATACTTCAGATTTGAACCCGTGCGTCAAAGTTGTACACTAACTACGCTCGACCACATTATTACTAGCTGTGTCCGCGACTACGTCCCCTTTTTTTTAAACGTTTCTAAAATAAAAGTAGCCTGTGCCGTTCTTCATTGCATTATCTGTCTGCCAGTGACAGTCCCGTCAAAATTGGTCTAGCCGTTTCAGAGATTAGCAGGTATAGACAGACATACAGATAGAGAGACAAAAATTCTAAAAAATATTGTTTTGGTATATGTACCTTGTAAACATACATATTATGCATTCAGTAAAAAGCAGTTATTTTAATTAATATTACATACAGACACTCCAATTTTATTTATTTGTTTAGATGAATCCATTTCTCTCGGATCATATCACGTTCGAGCGGGTAATTTCGCTTATTTTTTTTTGTATTTATTATAATCAGGAAAATATTATTATTTACGAAGAACTGGTAAACTTCCAAAGACCCTTTTCACTTTAGTTGTTTTTATACCAAATGTCAAATCAATGACAGGTGTCATAAAATTTGTCGGTGCAGCTGGTATATTTATAAATAAGAATTGCACAATGTTTGATATGTTAAAATGTAGCAAGAGGCAACCCTAAAAATGCCCTTACAAGGCGGCGCTCAGCTGGGAAGCGGTACAAAGACTCAATTATATGGCGAAGCACGCTGAGCATTTCAATTTGATATCGGCCTGGAGCGCGGCCCGCATTGTGTATGTACGGCTCGGCCGCCCCACCTCCTCACCTGACCAACACAACTATAATTTAAAATATATTGGTGGTAATTCTGGTGCCAACTAACGTTTATAAGTACGTCAACGAACAAGCGCACGACTCCATTGATTATAAGAGACGACAGTGGTCTTTAGACACCACAGATGTTATAAAACAATTAATTCGTACAGAGCAGTGCAGTAACTTGCCTTGGTGAAGTAGCTGTTCCCGACACCATAATGACGTTGTCGAGTTCCGATAGTAGAAGCAATAGAACCTGAAGCGTAACAGTCAGGTCATAAGACAGTGACGCACCTACAACATCTTACATCTATCATATTATATTATGGTGTTTATAGGTCTCTGTTGTCTCTTACCATCAGAAAAGCTGTGTGCTTCTTCAATTCAATACATGCTTTAGCTGAAATTACCATACAACTTATTACATTCGGACTAATCTGACACACTGAAAGGTTGTTAGATACAACTTGTTTTTGTTTTTAGAAATAGAATAGAAAAAGATAGCATACACTTATAGTAGGTAAAAGGATGTGTGTCAGAATTGGTACCATTGTGTGACTACATTTATCTTATTTATATTTAATATCAGGTACCACGGTTCGTGATCTCACAGATACAGACGCTTCTACAAATCATATAGTTGCTGGCTGACTCGGCGATCTGACTTATATGCTTAATATCAGTTTATTAGAAAAAATAATGTTTTCCATATTATCGAAAAATATATCTTATCGAAAAAGAAAAAAAATCAAATGTGCTAGGGCCGTTCTCTAATGATATAGTATTTTTAAAAGCTTTTATTTAACGTGCATTGTAAGTGTGTAAATATGTATGTTCGGGTGGAATCTTAGAATTCAATTTTGAAGTAGATATCTTCACCCAATTAAGCTGAAATTTTATTATTTAGTTTGAATGACAATGCACGATAAGGTACATGACATCATTCTAAATCTAATATGGCGGACCAACCAAGATGACGGAATACTTGTTTTTAAAGCACTTCTACAATATGAATATCAAATGAAAGGGGGCGGTTACCTACTGGTTTTAAAACTCTTTTGTTACGAACTATTAGTACCTACAGAAACGATTTCAATGTGTTAATTAAAGCAACCCGCCCTGGCTTCGCGCGTGTATATTATGATGTTATAGTACCTACATACAGGTATCCCTCTTGAATCACTCTATCTTAAATATTAAAAACTGTATTAAAATCGATTGCGTAGTTTTTAAGATTTGATCATACAGAAGAAAGCGACTTTATAATATACTATGTAGTAATAATTGTATGTTATTATACATTTTCAAACCGGACATTGTAGATAGCAGATTATTATTATATAGGCTTAAAATCGTAGCATCAGGTTGGCAACGCACCATTCGAATCAAAAGTCTATAGATGACTTTATTTTCTTGGGTAAATTTTCGACAGTGGCGAGCACTACCGTTACGATTGCAGAAGGTAATTAATTCGGCTAATTCGGCGAGTTATCGTCAGTTTAGAGTCACGGTGTAATTGACAAAAAAACCAGACACTTGTCTCTTACTAGCGACTTTGTAAGGAAGTAGTCGACCTATAATCAAAGCAGCTCTGGGAAATATATTAAAACGAGTCTTGATTTATAACAGACCCATTCTGAATATTTATAAATGACTGAATTTTCAAAAACAGTTTAATATTGGAGGTTGTTATTCAAACGAAAAGACGATATGAAAGGAAGTTATCGGTGAAATGGCTGTTTTTTCTAAGCTATAAAAGATGAATGGAAGAGCGATGTATTTTATGATCGTAATACACTCGCGCCAGCGCCGCTCCTAACAAAAGACAATTCTTTTGAACCAATTCAAACATTGCCAATAAATATCGTACATAAAATAGAAAAATGTCTATTGTTTATGAAACTTTTTCAAAGAATAATACGACCATCTTATCATTTGTTTTGAGGTCATAGACGATGAGTTCAGTGAGTCATTACTTAGTAAACTATTTTTAAGGGGACTACTTTTTAATTTATGTCATGGACGTAACTACTGTTACTCAACTTTAATTAATTTGAATCAAATTATTGCTAGATTTCTGACTTAAATAAATGAAAATGATTGATGCCAGCTTAATGAAATGCTAGTTAGGGAATTAAGTAAGCAATGATGAGCACTGACGTTGTTAAGACTGACTAAGGATGCCTTATGACTTATGAGTGAGACTTGTTGGCATCGAGAAAATGCATGATTTTTTTTATGATATTGGAAGGCAAACAAGCAGATGGATTTTCTGATGGTAAGTAATACACGTCGCTTACAGACACCAATAGTGGAAATGGTGCGTTGCCAACCTGAAGCTGAGGTGGTAAGCCTCTTGCGTTAATAAGTTTACCGGCTACTTTACTCTCCAATCTAGAACATGACAATGGCGAGCACTGACGCTATTGTGGCAGGAATAGGTAAGGCGGTGGTACCAATCCGGGCGAGTCAAAACTACAACACGACAACAACATACACTTTAGTAAGTGTAAATAAAGTTATTTTAAACTAAAATTATTTAATAATAGTTATTATAATAAAGGCTATCAAGTTTAGACCCGAAACGTAAATCGATTTACTTGTTAAGATAATATGTACTTAACTTTTAGTATAATTACTAAATGATACCTATTTCATCATAAATATTTTAGTTGTGTTCTTTAACTCAATAAAATTATACAAAATACTATTGAAGTGGTAAATTTTTACTACATATGTATGAACACGAAAATAAATGAATATGAAAAAATTGCGTCCATCCATTCCAAATGCCAAACAAAAGCTCGGACCATTAGCCGTTGGATGTTCCTGGTAATACCACAAAAAAAACACCATACATTAGACATTTGTTTGTGGAAACATCTGCGAGATATGTAGGTAATGAATATTTCTACAAATAAACAATTCCTTTAAGAGCTATTATGTGTTATTAATATGAACTTTCTAATCATACTTGCCATTAAAAAATGAATTAAATATAAATAATATAAAAAAGTAAGTTATTCGAGAATCCTTTGTAAAGATAGAAAAATATACAGAGTCACCTACTCTTGCCTTATAACGTTAATGTTATAAGGCAAGAGTAGTTTATTGTTGTGTTTAGATTTGAGATTATTGTATAAAGAAATAATCGTAGAAAAGGGAATTTAAAAATCTTAAAAATTCAGGCTTGCAACTTATATATATTGGAAAATGTTTTCAATTAATTAATAATATTAATATAAAATCCGATAAAAAAAACTATTAATAATTATCCAATCAAAATGATAAATTTATTATTAATTATTTGAAAACATTTTTAATACGCCAGTAAATCTTAGGCGAATCTCCCTGCAACAGTCACTTAAATGTAATAAAAGTTATACATAAATAAAGCCCTGTAACTGTTATACCAACGAGTCAATAAAAAAACCCCATTAAAACATGAAAGACACTCGTCAATTAGAGATCTTAAAAATTGATTCAAGCAGTTCGGAATAATATAATGAGTACGTGAGCCTTTGTGGGGCGGGCGGCGAACCCTCCGGCCATTGTTATGTTCCGTGCGAGCCCCATTGTTCACGGAAAACGGATATTTGAGTTTTTGTTAAACGTGTCATTAACTATTTCTTTTGATATATACTTTTTTTTGAAATATAAATTATTCTTCGTAAAAGGTTAATGTTTAAAATAGCTGCAATGAATTCTGACTAGCTACTTATAAACTGCTTTGAAAGAAAAATAGATTCTCTGAATGTATGCTTTTTTGCATGTTTGTTTACTTCGTTGATTGCACATGGATCCTGATGATTACATAGTTATACCACAGTGTAAGGAACATAGGTTTTTAGACTATGGTCATACTTTGGAGATGATTTCATATACATTTTACGGTAATTGATTCAGAGCTTTTTTAAATATTAATAAAAAAAGTTGTTGAATTTCATAATTAAATTAAAGTCGGTTTGTTGTAGTATCAATGCAATTAAGTTGGGGTTTTTTATAGAATAAAAAACCAACTTCAAAAATGAAAACGACAGTGATGAGCATTGATTTTTAATGAGATAATACAGCGTAAGAGACAACCGAGGCCTATAGATATCATAGATGTTATAGGTGCGTCACTGTCTGCGGTACGCCAAAGTAAAAAAAGGATGGTAGACCAATAGAGGTAAGCCATTGCAGGACTCTGTCACCTAGTCCTAGGTAGAGGTGGCAATAATGGCTATATGCCAATAATTAATTATACTGTTGTGCTATTTTTCAATAACTGTTAGCGTAAACTGTTATTATATTATTAGCTATTAGTTGGCAAAACGTATAAAATCGTAGTCAAAGAAGCGACAAGCCAACAGTAACAGGATGAGAAAGAATTCAATAACTTCGTTATCGGCAGTGCAATAATAACACGTTATATAATCTGTTATTGTAATATTGACCATCATACATAGTCCTAGGTACCACAGGAATAATTAAACAATCTAAAGTACACATGTTCCAGTAGCGCTTAATGGTGCCGTTGTTGCAGGTATTAATTTGGAGGGGGTTGGGTTCGCTTCCAGTGCGAGCACAGAAGCATGTCGTTCCCGTAATGATGGAGACAAGGCGGTGATTACAATAATGAAGGGATAATTACCGAGTGTTCCCGGAAGTGGGCGCTCTCTGTATCCCAATCGTACTCGTTGTCTGTTGTGTTTTGATATTAACCACGCGACGTTACACAGGTTCCATAATTGCCTTTATAAACTAGTCGCAGTACGCGGCTTCGCCCGTCGATTATTCTTTAATTCTTCTGTGCGAATCTGTTGAACAAATTACCAGCATCTTCAGTTTGCTCAACAAAGGTTTGGGAGATATAATATGGCTAGATATACTAATACTATTTAATCCCTAAAAGTGTGATTGGTTATTTAGTTTTTGGACCTTAGACATTTTTTTGGTTGTTTAAGTTTTACTATCACCCATTTTAAAATTTGAACGTGAACTGTTTAACTCAAGTCAATTAACTAAGAACGGAGATACCTTCGATTGTAAGAAACACATATGTGCATAGTAATTAAATATAGTAATAGCGAAACTGAAACATAAAAAAATACCGGCCATGTGCGAGCAGAAGATATAATATGGTACATTCTATTTCGAGAAATATAATATTATTTCATAAAAACATATTAGTATCTCGTGAACGAAATTGCTGGCAACTTCTTATAGGTATAGAAGCCGTAAAGGTCTGGTATTATGTGTTCTAACGTAAATAAACTTTAATCTCATTATATGTTAGGTACTTTACGTAATATATTGCAAATATGTTTTAAAATATATACTATAACTCAAGGTAATGAGGTAATGTTTGGCGTTAGGTGTATTGTTCCTTGAAAATCAGTTCAGCAGCTCTGCATTTCAAATTCATTTAAGCACAAAAAACACATACTTTTACAATTTTGCGGAATTCAGAGATTTGGAAGGTTTTCATTCAGGAATAAAAATGAGGAACTTAAAAAAAGTTAAAATGTGTCTCACCTCCCTAAATTTTAAAAGAAATGGTGAGAAATTGGTAAAAAAACTAATTAAAACTTTGTAAGTTATTAAACAGTAGTCTTTACTAGTAAAACAATTATAGTGATTTTGGAAATATATCCGATTAATCCTAAGCGTTTTTTTTTTAATTTTGGTCCTACAGAACCCTTTATACCACATTTATTATGAAGACTTCTCAATTAACTTGATACCGTAGTGTCGTAATGTCCAGAGCGCGAAGTGTCATTGTTCTCACTACCCACTAACAACCTCCACAATGGTACATTAGGGAACCCAACACTCAATCAATAATAGATTGTTTCAAAGACATTGGTGCCTATTCTGACGCACATACAAATTTATTTAAAGTGTATTATTACATTAACATGATTCAAAAGAGATTAAACTATATTTTTACATTAACATGTGTGAAATTTTGGCAGGAAGTAGTCTTTACGCAATTTAATCGATATATTCAAATGAAGTTTTCTTTTTTTTGTATTTTTTTTGCTTGTGTTGAAAGAAAATAGCATTGTATTATAAGTATATGTTTAGTGATCGCAGCAGAATAACTACCATTGTCCATACGACTGATTGAATCCTACTTCAATCGTTTTTAAATGTGATCAATAGAGTTGTAATAAGTGGATGACATGACTGTATAGGACTTCATAATTGCCTCTAACAAAAAAATATGGACAAGCGCGAGTCGGCGCACGAAGGAAATCTATCAACAATAAAAACAGCAAATAAAAATGAAAAAAAAGTACCTTCACGCCTACTATCCCCGAAGAGATAGGCAGAGGTGTGCTAGTATATCCACGACTCGGAAATCCAGTAGATATACTAGAAAAACCCACGATTAGCCAAGGTACTAGGGTCCCGATGTGATAGGTGGCAAGCCTATCGCCACTTCAGACGCATTCGGATCCCGGGTAATGTATTGCTTACTCAGAAAAATCTGAAAGACATTTAAGAAAAGTTGCCCGAGCTGGTAATTGAACCCGGGACCCAACGTGACGGACGGTCGTACACTTACACCACAGAGGCGATAACGTTTTTTTTAAATATTTTAGTAGCGTAATAGCTTGCGCGATTCATTTTCGAGCAAAGTGATTTTTAAGAATAGAAATAAATTATAAGTATTCAATCTGAGCCTATGTACCGCGATCTAAATATGAATAGCGACATCTGTAGGTTGTCGCGAAACAACTTAGCAAAAAGACATGTTTGTTGAATGGAAGCCCCGTTAAATATTTTACTCTAGAACCAGATATCGTCACGCCCATATCCCTGAAAGGGTAGACAGAGGTACTTATGCCAGCGATTACCCGACAGTACACATCGGGTACAAATCCTGGGTTTCCTCACGATGTTCTCCTCCACCGTAAGAGCACCCAGAAAATGTGCTTAAGTCATTAAAACTCATTGGTACATGGTGGGATTCGAACCTACACTTTCGAAATTAAATTTCAAAGCGCTAGTACGCGCTAGCCTAGTGGCCATGGGGGCTCTCTATTTTTTTTCTATAACGAAAAAAAAATACGTCATCTATATACTATTGTTATATTACCAGTGGGCAACAAGCTTGTAACTTTGTAAGACTTGCTACATGCGGCGTTCCTTTATACGGTGATATAGATACTTTACTTTTGTCCATTGCAACTAATACCCGTACTATAAGTACGTTGGCGCTAATTGCAGGGTATCATCAGGTAAATTATTATTTGTAGGATGCAACTGTTTCGTTTGAAAGAAAGGTTACATCTGATCACTGCGATCTAAAAATCAGCGATTTGATTGGTTAGCGGAATAACGGGTAACGATGAACACTGCATTTAACGCGAACTTGTGCGAATGTAACGAGCCGACGTCCTGTGTTCGCCAAACGTCGGAGTGGCGTTCAACACGTCATCGGCACAATACGCAAGCACTTCAATAATAAAGGCCGCAACACACCGTCACTAACTCGTATCGCAGCTTTAATTACGTTCCATTTCACGGCGCGCGCGAGACCCCACTTGCTTTGATTGGATTTTTAACGATTATAGGAAACCGTGTGTTAATCGACGGGAACGCAACATTAATCTTTATAAAACGTTTCTATTTTTACGTACAACAGATTAACTACGGCGTAGCAACCGCTTTCTCTATACATTTTCAGCTGCACTATAAATGAGGATAAAACAGCGGCCAAGTGCGACTGGTTCTCGCACGCACAGGATTCCGTACTATTATATTCTGTAGAAAAGAAAATAAAGTTTATTGTATGAGAACCTCTTTCAAGTGTTTGTTGTTAAAGTGGCAACAGATGTACCTACCTACTACATGATGATTATATCGCGGAAATTTCAGCTTTTCACCTATCACTTTTTTTATGGTTATGAAAGCCAAACAAGCAGATGGATTTCCTGATGGTAAGAAATACACGTCGCCTATAGACACCAAAGGTGGAAATGGTGAACCCAACCTGAGGCTGGGATGGTAAGCCTCTTGCGTGAGTAAGTATACCGGCTGCCCTACCCTCCAAACCAGAACACGACAATGGCAAGCACTGACGCTATTGTGGCAGGAATAGGTAAGGCGGTGGTGCCAATCCGGGCGGTACCACCTAGTCAATGTCACGGTGTTGGTGACAATAGACCCTCTGCTTGCCTGTTACGAGCTGCCTGGGTGGAAGGCCTGTTCTACAACGAAGCCCGGACCAACACGGGGAAATTTTCACAACATGTTCAGGAGGACGATTTGAAGTTGCCAATTTTGCAAAAAAAAATCATAACTAATTAACTATTTGAGTATTCTTAATGAAAATCGGAATAGTTATTATGAGTAACTATTACTGTGTATTTAAAGTAAATAATAAGTTAAAAGGCAAAAAAAGCTTTTTAGAAAGCTTTTACTATTTTTCGAGTTGCTCTCAACGAGCCCTTTCATTTGATACCCA
>DVZL01008528.1:0-10205 GCA_018236625.1 Lasaia peninsularis | reverse complement strand
CCAAAATAAAATATAGCCTATGTTACTCGTGGATAATGTACCTTTCGAATGGTGAAAGAATTTTAAAAATCGGTCCATTAGTTTCGGAGCCTATTCATTACAACCAAACAAACTAACAAACAAACTTTTTCTCTTTATAATATTTGTATAGATAAGATGTATAATGACTGTGAAACTAAAGGAGATTATATTCCTGACAACGAGCGGTCCGCAATATTAAAAACTCTGTTAGGCTATCTAGCTCTCACAACTCTGTTTTTTTATATTGTCCAGTTTAGAAAGAGGTAGCAATAATATTATATATTCGATATTATTCATTAAAAATGGATTACATTTATAAAATAAACTTTTTCTGAAACCAGTTTATTTTATTCTTCGAGCGTATTTAAATAAAATAAATGTTTTTGAAAAAAATACTTTTAATTTATTTATGAGTAAACTGTTATAAAAAAAACAATTCTAATAAAATTTATATTTTGAATATAATGTTGATCTTTAAATAAATTATGTTTTTAGATGAAAAGCATTTGTACTGTTTCACATATTACTTATAATTAAAATATCATTTTTGAAATAGCCAAACGTAGTAACTACGAAACTTTAGTTTTTGCTCTGATAACGTTTGTAAAAAGCGAAATCGGTAGGCTATTTGAAAATTTAATTTCAATTATAAGTAAAGTGTTTTTCATTAAAATATATGAATATGTAGAAGTTTCACCAAGCACCAATGATGGAAAATGTAAAATAAAAATTATAAGCCAGTGTAATAAAAAAAATGTTAATTAATCATATTATGGACTCAATTTTTTTAAACAACTCATTCACAATATATTTATTGATACATTTTTTTGATAAAAAATATATTTCATCCATTAACCAGCTCGGTGAAAGTCGTTGTATAGCGGGATCCTACACTACTATTTTGAATGTAATAAATAGTGTTTATTGTACAAAAATAAAAAAATATACAATAGTGACCATACTAAAAATATTTACAAAACATCCCTTCTAACATATTTTTAATCTTCAGGTTCTTTTAAAGATATCGCATAAAGTTGTGTGCATTCATTAAATACTTTCGCTTTTTTACAAACATCATGGTCCAAGTTCATTCCGTTTATATTCTGTGCACAAGTTTCTCCTACATCTGATATTAATATCCTTGGATCATATCTATGTATGGCTGCGACTCTTCTGTAATAATTCCTTATATTTATAGCCCCATCATTGGACATGATTCCGAATTTTCTAAGGATACAGTGTATTATGCAAGGTATATCATTCCTGTCTATACTCAGGGGGTATTTGTAAAGGTTTCGCGGGTACATTTCCATCAGACATTCATTGGTAATGATATCGCTTTTTTTGTCATGTGCATACAGAATAGATAATGAGGGTTCGGAGTTCAAGTTTTGACGTAGGTATTGGTAGGCGGTAACTTGAATTACAACTGCCAGTATTATTGCAGATACGATTTGCGCTGAAACTAATACGTTTATTTTATAAATACTTAAAAAGTTATGTTCTTACAAAAACGTTTTGTATTATTTCACAGGTTGTTACAAAAACTATTCAAAACAGCAATAAATTATACATTAGAGAAACTGCAGCTTTAATGTATCCAGTGTGTGACGTAATCCCTAAAACTACACATAAAATCTCTAGTGGCTTTACCCGAGCGTTCACTAGTAAGAGACGAGCGTCGTATCGGGTATTATTATAAATATAGCGCTAAATTTGATTATGCATCTGCGTATGAAAGGTTGTAGCTTGTATCTAATACGGAACACAACAGGTACGAGTTATAGTTACGGCGGGAGTAAGTAAGGCGCTGAAAAAACTCAGAAGAGTCGTCGATTTTATTGATTGCTAGAAATTCATTAACAAAATATATCTTTTTTTATAGGATAAGACAGCGAACAGGCACACGGGTCACCTGGTGGTAAGTCTATTATTAACGAAACAGCGGATATAAATATGTATGTCATTTATTGTGTCTGTAATAATAAAATGTCTTGAGATTAATACTTTAAAACTATTCATGTCTATTTGAAGACGAAAAGGCTTTGTCTAGAATGCAAATTCCGAGGAGGTACAATACGAAGGAGGTAGATCTAAGATGTTTTATAACGAAGTTATTTTCAATATAAAGCAGATGCACAGTCTTTGTTCTCGAAAGTTCCATGCATTTATCTAGAATCCCTCTTTGACATTTAAAATCCATAATATTCTAAATATTTGAAAATATCAAAATATGCATGATCAAAATTTTAGCAAAAGCTCGCTTTGTTCAGCCTTACTCTGATGCCATACGCGGAGTCAGCCAGGTGTAAAATTATTAAAATAGCTTTCAGTTTATTTAAAACTTTTAGTTGAGTTTTACAGAAATCCTTAGTTTTGAGGTTATACAATGTTAAGGTTCTAACCCGCAATTAAGATTTGTATTAGGCGTAGTATTAAATCAACAAACGACCAACTGAATCTCAGAAATGAGCGGAAACGTCTAGTGCTTAGAAAGCAAAACAATATTGCAGTACACTTGTTTTTCACTGGTGGTAGAGTGCTGTGCAGTAACTCGTCCGAGTAGGGATCCACCGCCTTACCTATTCCTGCCGCCATAATGACTTTGTCATATTCCGTAGGGAAGTCCGTAAACTTGCACATGCGGTCTAACAGCCCGACCAAAGACAGTGATACACCCACAATATCTATGGTGTCTATAGGCCACGGTTGTCTCTTTTTCTGATCTGTGTGCTTGTTCTCCGTCTCTCTCAAAAAAAATAGTACTTTTAGTTTAATGGTGGTACCACTTCTGTCTCTATCTATTAACGCATGTGCATGAAGAGTAAAAGAGAGATAGATAAGGTACTTGCAATCTTCTCTCACTATCATTCAACCAAATAATCATTTAAACTAATGTCAGTTGGAAGTCTAGATTCTCTTCTCTATCTACAATATATCTATTCTATGGAACATTATTCGGCAATACGAACGAATTAAGGGTGAATTTGTTAAATATATATCCTTTAGTTTTAACAGTTTTGTATGTAACGTAACTATTTTGAGTAGAAAAATTTTTGAATCAAACTTCGTAGAAAAAACTAACCTATCCCCAGTCTGAAAAGTTTTCTACTTTATTACAATTATTTATTTATTATTTCAAAATACAAATATAATAAATTCCGAAAAGAAAATACAAATCAAGCATGAAAAAAGTTGTTAAATAAACAGCCAAGTTGGCCAAACTCTCACCCACAAATACAGATGTTCAGATTTATTACCCGAGAATAAATCAAAAAAGTTATCGTCCATGTACTTTGAGAATATCCTTTATTTAAATAATGTGAAACATATCCATTAAAATACATTATTAAATCTATATTTTCCATAGTTGGCTAACTATCACATACTTAATATCTTTAATTGAAAAACACTCGTAATATTTCACCTATCACTTATTAAATAATACTTTTTTCTAAATAGCCTGCTGGTTTTGCTTTTAACAGTATTATCGCGGCTAAATATTAAATTCTAGCTAAAATATAGATTTTTATTAAATCGGTAGGCGATAATAACATTTCAATTATGGTATTACCTGTTGGTCCGGATCCCGATGTAGAATAGATCTCCTGCCTCCCTACCAGAATACTCGTAAGAGGCGAACATGGATCGACTATTTCACTTTATCATTTGACCACTAATGGTAGATTGCTGTGCAGCTACTTACCCGGGTAGGGATCCACCGCCTTACCTATTCCTGCTGTCATAATGATATTGTCGTGTTCCGTCCCAGAGTGTAAGGTAGCCAGTAGACTAGCACATACAGTCTAACAGGAGCTCCGTGTACTTGTTCACCGTCCATGCGATAGTGAAAACGTGAAACTGTTAAAGTGTTATTTTTATTTAAAGATATGAAAAATTAAATCTATACTTATATTTTATTGCAAAAGTTTGACTGTTAGACCGCTGAACCGCTTTTGATAATATTTCGTACGAAAATAAAAAAGACTTACATACCTATCAGTAAGAATCTGGCTAAACAAAGGTATTAGAGCACTTTGTACATGATCAAACTTATCAAATATTTGTGTTCTTAATGTTATTAATAAATTTAAATGTTATAACTACTATACTTAACATCGACTGATTTGAGGAACTATAAAACTTTGTTTAATCACTTTTCTTCAAATACAGAAAACAACATCCAAGTTGGTCAACGATTTTTTGATACTTTGATACATTGAGGAAGGAGAAAAATATTGTCTTTTATTTATACTCGCTTTTTTCTAGAACTATCACTTGGATTTTGGAATGTCTTATAATTAATATGTCTTGCAACAATAAAAAAAAGCACAACTATAGTCTAAGGTAACCATCGACGGAGCCGCCTACTTGTTCACTATTTTACAAAATTAAATTAACAAATTTAGAAAATTGAGAATCCCCTTATATAATTAGGTTACTTAGAAGAGATTGGTCTCAACATTCATTGTTCCAAGGTCTTTAAATAGTTTGAAAGTACCGAATTTCCGCAACTAACAAATAAGCTGATGATCTTGAGCACTTGGACAGATTTCGATCAAGTTAGCTTTCAAAAAAAAAATCATTTCAATCGTCAATCGTTTAGGAGCTACGACCACACAAGCACGTGACACTTGTAATGTGAATTGTATGTGAACAAAGGTAGAAATAATATATAAGATATCAGTTGTACGAGAACGTTCGAGAAGAAAATACAGGTAAGCTTATTTCATGCACCTGTTGATTCGTTGGCAAAATATTTCAGGAAAGCTCTCGAAAATCGTTGTCCATTTTCTGGAATTTTTCTACGAAAACGATATTTGCGTTTTAAATCTATTGTTTTGTGTTTTCATCCATGATGCCATTTCCTTTTGTATTATTGCAAACGCTTCTGAATATATTAAAATCAGAGTTATGGATTTTTAAATTTTACTGTTATCGCCTCTGCGGTAGAGCACAGTCGGTGTCCGACTTTGACGCATGAGGATTTGATTCTCGGATGCCCTGTCCGAGATTCTATTCATTGCTCCTATTTAAAACTATTTGTTTGTTGTATAATGTAAAATAGGTATATGTATTTAGAAAATAAGAAAAAAAGACTAGCCCGCTTAGTTTCTTTCAGCGGATCTTCATAGTGGGTGGCCGCGTTCCGATCCAGTGGTAACCTTTAGAATTAAGTATATAGACGAGTCACAAGAACGTCTTAAAAAAAGCAAGGTCTATGCGAAATAAAATATTTGCTATTCTATTCAATTCTATATATTATGAAAACAAATTTCCATCCTCCTTTCACTGTGTCGAGTATATTCCCGTAGCTCCGTAAAAAAGATACAAACTTTTAAATGTTATATAATTTATATAAAATTGAAAGTATGACAAACAAAATGATAAAATTTATATACTCACAACACATTTTTATAAATCTCGATTAGTTCTCAAACATTATTTCCTAATGGCAAATAGCAAACTGAGTTCTTTCGTAATCTCTGAAAAGTAATTGTTAGGTTTTTCGACCAAATGTTTTATAAATACCAAGTTTTCCGTGTTGTGGAAAACAATCAACCATTGTTAGTGTGATCTTTTGATTAGGGAGAATAGCGGTATGTAGTGCAGCTGCGGTTCCAGTTACGTAAGGTTATAGTAGCTTTATGGTTATGAAATGAGTAATGACTTACTTAATATATTAATATCCTTTTAAAATATACACAAATTGATCCAACCCCGAAGTAAGCAAATTATATATTTTAAGCTTGTGGTATGGGTGTTATTCAACGATACTAATACATAGAAATACTTATAATATATGTAGATACCAGAATGAATTTAATAAACACCCAAACCCGGAAATACAAACATGCTCATCACACAAACGTCTATCCCCGTCAGGAATCGAACCTGAGCCCTCGCGGTTGATCGGTAGCTTTAGGCGAGTAGTCTATCCGCTCGATCAACGAGACGGTCAATATTTTCCGTAAAATAACAAATAAAATAAATAAATATCGTCACGCCGATACCCTCGAAATTGTATTTGAGTAACCAAACGCGGCGAGCACTGATGTAATAACGTCAGTTGAATAAGGCAAACAGGAAAATGAATAAATTCTCCCACTTAGTCTAAGTGACACCTACTATGTTGGTAGTAAGCCTAATTTCACGTTTTAAAAGCTGCCTAAATGTTAAGCTGCTGGCTTATTTTAAAAGTAGCCGGGACCAAGAAAACCAATGAGTTTTAAGTTTAATACTCTATTGTACCTATGGGATGTACCGTTTAGAATACCAATGAATCCGACTCTTATTCAGATGTTCAATATTCTCTCGTTAAAAGATGTACCTAGTACTCGTCCCAGAAGAATCAACTGCTAGACGCCAGCCTTTGGTAGGTAATTGAACTGATACAGGTCAAAATCAGTTAAAGAGTTTGAAAGACTTACAAGATTTTAATATTAAATACCTAAAGTACAGAATAAAGTAAATATTTAAAAGGGCTCCCGTACAAGAACGTCCCGAACCGGTCAATAGATGGCGCAGTAGAATAAGACCGAGTATTTATAATTCAGTTTTGTTCATGTAAACAGTTCGCATGTTGCATATGTATCGTGTATACTATGCCGTTATCATACATCTTTACAGTAATTATAATACTATTATTTTTGTTGTTTTTATATTTACTATATGTGGTACGGTACCCTCCGTACGCGAGTCCGACTCCCACTTGGCTGATTTTTAATAAATATTCTCATATCTCATATCTCGATTGTAAATTATTGTTAGATAAATTTAATCCATTCTTTTGTTTACAAGCTAGGTGTTCTGCTGCCCGCCTTTAGTCGCCTAGACCCATTATTTTTTAAATATAGATAATAGGTACTTCAGAGGTGGTCACATATAAAATTTATGGCGATTGGTTCAATTCTTTTTCATATATTAATTAAAATAAATGCCTTAATGACACGTTAATCAAATTGAAGTCAGGTTATTGCAGTTTGGCTACGTTATATTTATTGACGTCGGATAATATAGTTTATATTCTCCTCCGATTATACCGATACGATATATATCGATATACGATGATCGCCATATTATGTGCGCGGTCATCACCGAACCGAACCGAATTCGTTCTCATTTCACAATTGCCTAGTTTTAATTTCTATGTTATTCACTCCCGGGCGAAGCTGCGGGCAACAGCTAGTATGTTAACTAAGCTTAGAGCCATTGATGGATTACTGTCTATTTACTGTTATACATTTTTTTTATGATATTAGAAGGCAAATAAGTAGACTGATTTCCTGATGGTAAGTTATACACGTCGCCTATAGACGCCAAAGGTGGAAATGGTGCGTTGCCAACCTGAGGCTTTTGCGTGAGTAAGTTTACCGACTACCCTATCCTCCAAACCGGGACACGACAATGGCGAGCACTGCCGCTATTGTGGCAGGAATAGGTAAGGCGGCGGTACCAATCCGGGCGAATCGTTGCAAGACTCTACCACCTAGTACCAGTCCTTAATTATAACACATATAAACTATGTGTACTGGCTGAACCCGCGCATTCATACGCATTTTAATTTAACTTTTTAAAAGTAGCTTAAGCTACTCCTTATTATATCACCTGTCTGCTAGTGAAAGACTCATCAAAATAGGGCCAGCCGTTTCTGAGCTAAGCGGGAACAAACATACAGACACTCCAATTTTATTTATTTGTATAGATATGTATGTATAGGGCGGGTGTGTATGTGTGTGTTAACAGTACCTCGTAGTCTAAAAAATAATTCTACGTGCAAACTAAATTTTTAACAACAAAACAAACAAAAATGTACCTATCTTACTTTTAATAAAAAACTTCCTGTTTTAAGGAAACGCCTTATTAAACAAAGGGGAAAGAGTTACAAATTAGGTAATTAGAAGTCAACCAAGCTATTAGTATTATCTTGTACAGAGGGAACCAAGTATTTAATTATTTTATTTTGCGGAGCGGCCTCTATTCGTTTTACAGTAGCTTAAAATAAATGTTGTTTCCCAAAATTTAATTGTCTAACAATGTGAACGGTTTGAGTTGAAATGTTTTCTGTAAAGCTTTGTTTTTGAAATTTGTAAATTGTTTTATTTGCTCCGTTAGGACAGATGTGAAGGAAACACATTTTTACACTTATCTTAATATTTGATGTTTATAACCCAAGATCCTGCTGCCAGACATTTGGTATTTTATAAAGGTGAGAACTTTTTTCCCATTTTCTAGTACTTGCTTTCAAAATAAGAATAAGTACATTAAAATGAAAGTAACTATACGATCGCTTGCTTTTGAGCCTACATATTTTAAAATATAACAATTACTTACAATAGTGGTACTATATTATAGCAGTCACTCAATAGTAGGTTCGGACTTCAGAACATTATGATTTTGATCAAAGGTATAATGAAATAACAATTATTAATTTTCTTTATAATACAAAAAACATTTTGTTGAAATAAACAGTTTTTTATTAAGTTTATATTTATGTATACTATCAGTAATATTTAGTTATACTTATAACTTAGCTTGTATTATAATTTTATTTTACTAGTTGATTAATTTGTACTCTACGTTTTTTTTCTTATGTATATATAATATGTTTTCTCCATCCCTTGTTAGCTGTAAGACATGTTTTGTCATAGATAAGCTCACCTTTTGTGCTCATTATTGTGTTTTTTATGTGCTGTAACGTCACATGTGTACAATGAAGTGTTAAAAAAAGTAATAAAATGAAGTTTAAGTTAGTACATACATGTTCGAGGTTGTCTTCCTGTCGGGAGTAGAGTACAGCGACGTACCTACAACATCTATAATGTCTATAGGCTAAATAGTTGTCTCTTACGCTACCACAAAGCCCGGAGTTGGTCTTAGCACATAAAAATTTATAAAACAACTTTTTTCACATGTTCCGCAAATAAATAATTTTCATTTCATTTCAGAAATATAGGTAATGTATAGGTATCAAACATATTTTTTATTCGTTGGTTAACTAAGGCTTGTATCTCTCAAAACCCTTTAAACTGAAATTTTTCACTTGATTTTGAAAAACTGGACAAGTGCGAGTCGAACTCGCACACGAAGAGATCCATACCAAATCTATTTTATGAACGAAAAAAAAAACACGTTTAACACAGACAATTCCATTAGTATTGTTAATTGTAAAAAATAGTAAGTAACTAAATATTCCAAGAGTATGTCATCTAGAGACGACACAATCACCGCAATCTAAATGGATCTAAAATTGAATAACACAAAATAAATATAGTCATGTTGGCTGCCTGAAAGGATAGGTAGAGGTAGATATGCTCCCACGATTAGTCGACGATATTAGATCCCATGGTGTGACAGGTGGCAAGTCCATCACCTATAGGTCATATCGTGTGAGGTCGTTCGTTGTATGCTAGTAAGTATTTACTTTATTCTATATTTTAATGTTTGTCATTATAGCACCATCAGAAATACATCATGTGTGAAAACTTCAACTTAGTTGAAGTTTTCAGTTAGCACGGTTCATGAGATATTTGATATGAGATAATGATGACCGATAGACAAACTGATAGGGGAGACTTATTAATACACTTTGGTTACCCTGCTTTCTGGGTTTATCCTACTTTTTTGGAACCCTAAAAACTAGGATAACGTACACGTTACGCACAGCGTAACGTTTAAAACATAAAAAAGAAAAATATTTTTCACTACTAACAAAGTTCTTTACTCAAAGCATATATTTGTTATTTCTAAGCATTGCGAAAGCATTTTTGTACAGTCCTTCAAAAGACAGACGATAAAGAGTTGTAAAGTAATTTGTAGACCGCCGTCCAAAGTCGTTGTTTTGGTGCGCTGCGCTTATTCAACTTAATGAAGTAAGTTTTTAATTGTTTTATTTCGTCAACCAATAGAGCGGGCTGGCACCTTTTGTTTAACCTATTTCATTGAGTACCACTCAAAATGACAAGATCAATTTACCTTTTCAAAAAGAAAGAAATCTTAAAAGTGGGTTAGTCGAGGTTTAAATTTGAAAGGTTTTGTATATTCAGAAAAAAGTACTTAATTATTGATAGCCATAGATACTAGTATAATGCTTTATTTAAAATGGCTTGCCCATTGCCACTTCAGCTTGCTAATTTTGAGAAATATGTCGGTAACCTTCGTTCGTCGACGAATTTCGTCATTAG
>DVZL01008527.1:0-10205 GCA_018236625.1 Lasaia peninsularis | reverse complement strand
AAATCTTTAAAACTAAGCAACGGATTTTGATGTGGTTTCTTTTAATAGATGGAGTGATTCAAGAGAAAGGTTTTTATATATATAACATGTATAGTATACCCGTGCGAAGCCGGGGCGGGCCGCTAGTCATTAATAAACTTGTTTTTAATTTCGATATTATCAGTAACACGTGCAAATATTCAAAATGTGTTCTACAATTAACGCCCATACATATCCATTCATGAATAAATTGAAAAAAACAATGTAACAATTGATATAGATATCTACTTACAATAAATTAACGTTTCTAGCGAATATTTTTTTTTACTCCATGAATTAAAAAACTTTCAGTTTGTCTTGAAGTGCAGGGTAAAACTGTTTGTGAAAGCTTAATTTTTACAAGCAGTCTTGGCCTGGTGCTTTCGTTAGTCCTGAATGTCGCTAAGGTGAAGGTAAATGTCCTCTTCCTCCTTCTTTGTCCTAGCCTTTCTATACCAGCCTATCTAAATTTGACAAGAGCGCTAGTGTTCAATCACAATGGACTGTCATCAGATTTTAGCAACCAAAAAGAGAAATCAGGACCAATCCCATATACAGTGCCGGATTACCCATATAGCAGGAGGCAGCGAATGCTATGGGCCCCGCGCCTGTGCCAAAAAAAAAACACAAATACGTAAAATATGAAATGGAAAAGCTTCTTAGAAATTCTCAAAATGAGTGTTGGTGAGCCACACTGTAAATACAAATGCGTATTGTTATGGTTAAAAACAATGGTTATAATGAAATAAACTAAATTTCGCATTTTTTTGAGAATTTTTTTGACATCACATTAATGAATATAGAAAAATATTTACTTAGAAATATTGATTCGACGAGTATTTTTTTCTATATTTGCCTACATTAAAACACGAAAAGCCTTTTTTTAAATGTTATGTTTTATTTAAACCCTAAATTTCAATTGGCAATGTAATTTAAAGGCCACCTTTTCACATTTGCTACGGGCCCCGCGCCGGCTTTATCCGGCACTGCCTATATTAAGCTTAATCTATAGGTACTATCTGTCACGAGAAGGCATAAATTTTGTAAACAAACAAAAAAATTTGGGTCCCAACATTTGGTTGGTGGGGTTTGGGTTGGGTAGGACTCCTGATCTAGGATTTAAGCATTATTGACCAACTTGAAAAAATAGCACCACTCGAGCGATTGTTCGGGAAAATTTAATTTGGATAATTATTATAACATTATTTAAAGAAATAACACGAAGTAGTCGAAAAATTAAATGTATCAAAGATTACAGCGTGTTATATTGTGTACATAAAATAATTAAGCTTTAGGGACTATATATCATTACGACCGGGGTACAAATGCCCCGGTCGTAACGCTACATCTATATTAGTATTTTAGGTGAAATTTAATAAAAAAAAGTATGAACCGAATTGTTACTTTTCATTTAAAACTTTTTCATTTAACTGAAATATTTAAGAATTTCTTTTTTTTTTGGAAAAAAAATAAATTGCTGGTTACTTTTATGGTATTTGATAATATTTGGATATGGTAGAGCAACTATTCAACAATATTTTGGGCCAAAGTTGATAAAAATATCTTGTCATTTGCGCTCACAGCATCGAAAAGTAGTTATGAAAACGGCATTTTCTCAAAATTGGAAAAAAAATTGTTATTTCCAGAACGGGGACACTTTTATTAAGGTCATTTTTTTTAAATAGATAGGTGACCCCTCTGTCTAACTACGTCTTAAGTTTGTCGTGGTATTTACGGGACACCCTGTATATGATTTCCGGTGTTTCAGAGATATTTCGGAGTCCGTGCGAATAAACTTATATATGCATACTTTGCACCTGGATATCTAAAATTAGGCATATCCAGCTAGCACAGTGATTTTTGGCAATCATAATTCATAACACACTGGCAAGTTAAAAGCTTGAATAAAATAAATATCGTCGCACCCATAACCCTGAAGTAGTAGTCAGAGGTATATATGCACCCACGATTAGCCGACGATATTAGGTCTCATTATGTGACAAGTGGCAAGTCCATCGCCATATCGGGCACAAAATCCGATTTTCACCGTAAGAGCACTCAGAAAATGTACTTGTGTTAGAAAAACTCATTGATACGTGGCGGGGTTCGAACCTTGAGGACCACAATAAAAATCCGAAGTGCGTACCACTAGGCCTATGAGCCTCTTAAGATCATAACACACTAACAAATTAACTGATTTAAATCATAATATATAAGGGATACCTTTCTCCTGCTGCCAAAATACATTGACAATGACAAATAGAAACAGAATTAACAAATCCAAAAATGTAATTTATTGCAACAGTAACAAAAAGTAAAATAAATTAAATAAATTATACTTAAAAGGCTGAGAGAATGATATTAGTCATGGATTTTATCACATGAAACGTTTAAATAAATTTCTAAAGTTGTCACGAGTTTGGGGTAATATTAAAACACTAATAAAATACTGCACAAATACTTTTTAAGTAAATAGAATATATTATATACCTTTTAATCATTTAGGTTCTGCAATTGGAACTTCTACCTTCAAAAATAGTAATTTTTTTGTGTATCCACCACCCAAAACATCAACCAAAGGTCGTAATACAAAACCAATTAAGTTCGTAAAATACTTGATCTAATACTTGTTTATCTAGCTGTCGTTTGACATGTCAAATGTCACCTTATAGAAAGCCTAGTTTTTAGAAAGGCAAATTAATCTATAAATGGGTTAAGTTAACATAATATTGTATAAACGAAGTTCCAGACAACTGCTTGTATACAGATATAGGCTGTTGTTGTATGTTCTAAAACTCCGAAAGCTAATGCTGATAATACTTCAATAACATTTACAATAATAAACTTGTTTAATTCCAATACGTAGTTAGGTACACCTAAATTACCGTTATTATATTATATTTTGTCAAGTTAATTAATTATTATAAAGACACAATGAAAATACAATGTCTATATTTAAACTTCTTGGGATAACTAACTAGGGATAAACCGTTTTTCGACAGAATCGCTATAATAACCATGTTTACAATAGAATTAACATTCTTCTTAGCCATACCACGTTTAGCAGTATCCTTATAGTATCAAAATAACATAAGACAGCGAGCTACACTTGAAATCAGATGAATAACAGCACATTATATTTTCTAAATATTTTACCGTTACATAAATATTATAAAAGTACATATGGGGCCTCTTTCACCACGTCCAAGTAAAGTTACAAGTAAGCTAATCGCTCTGTAAACTCATGAGTAAATGCAGAAAGCAATATCACAAAGTCCAAGTAACGTATAATGGAATTAATTTACTTGATAGTTTTATCTGTCAAATAGTATTAATCAATGAGTAGTTAATTGAGATTTTACTCAGTCTTGGTGAAACAGGCCCTTAAACTATAAATATCTTTAGCATAGACAGCAAAATGATAACTTGAAGTTTTCCATGAATATAATTTGTTACGATCAATTTAGATGTATATGTTAATTAAACATACTTGTTAGCACTGGAGAGGACAGTACTAACATAATATTAGTACAGTTACTAAAATTACAATTCATTTAAACACTTACTACGAACCATCCATTGTGTAACTAATGTTAACATTTAAAACAAACTCATGTAGATAATAAATAATGTCAGATCTTTTCTATTGTCTTGCACAACTGAATTATTGTCATGGAATTTTTTAACATTTTAAGTATTAAAAATATAAACATCACATCTACTTATCGAAGCAAATTATATTAAATAAAAGTTAAAACAACTAATAAAATGTGAAAGTCAAAATACAAATAGTTAAGTTACAACATACTAGTTTTAAAAACTATTCGACGCATTTTGATGCGGTTTTTCAAATAGATAGAGTGGTTTAAGACGAAGTTTTATATGCATAATATACCCATGCAAAGCCGAGGGCTGGTCGCTAATAAACATTACTTTAATTCAAAGCAATCAGTTAGGATCTTCTATTCAAATAGAAAATAGAAAATAGAAAAAAGAGAAATTCATTTTGTTATTTTGCCACATTAATAATAATAAAAAGAAATTAGTAACAACATAACATACGCTTATTTAAAATAAATTGTCACTGAAAACAACGAAAATACTAAGGTTAAACGTTTAGGACCAATAAGTTAATTATTATTATCAAAAATATTATTGTTTTCCGATTTCTTTTGACCTATTGGTTGCGGCTTCGATGGCATTTATAAGTGTAGCCCTGGAAAAAAAAAACTAATGTTAAAAATTCTGAAGTTTTTAAACATGTTTGGATGTGTTATTGTTATTATTTTTTTATTTTTCGTACTTACTTGTAATTCGAAAAAAATATTTATAAATGTCGGAATTTTTCTCTTAAAGTGCTGATAGAGATAGGTATCTCCATCTTGGATAGCAAATTCACTTTCCACCAGAGTTATTAATTAATATTGAAACCTTTAATACACTTATATCATAAAAAGGAAATATTTGTTTGTTTCTTTGTTTCTATTGAATAAACTCTGAAACTAGAGAACCAATTGGAAAACTTATTTTACACATAGAATCTGGCACCATCCCCTGATAAACATATGCTACTTTTTACCTCGGGAAAATGATTTATTCCTATGAGAAAACGGGTAATAAATAGGGAAGTCCAAAACTTCCCTGTACACCCAGGAGAAGTTGTTAGTAAAATAACATACTGAAACATGTTATGAAATCAATACTACTAGATCACCACTAATAAGGGTTGTTAGTGAAATAATTTCATCTTATGACATCCTAGTGCTACCAGCCATATTGTGATGTCTAGAACTAATATAGTAACATACCTTAACTTTCCTTCCTCTAAAGCTGTAACACCAGTAATAGTAGTTCCACCAGGAGAACATACTTCATCTTTGAGCAAACCTGGGTGTTTTCCAGACTCAACCACCATCCGACCACTTCCAGAAACCATTTGTGCAGCATGTCGTATGGCTATTGCTCTAGGTACCCCTTGTTTGACAGCCCCATCAGCCAATGCTTCAATCGCAATATATATCTAAGAAAAAAATTCAATTAATTTTGTTAAAATTTGAAATCTATCCATGTACGTTAAATATTATTATTTTTATTTATATTTGTTCTGATATTTATAAGACAAGCATTTGACATGAGTTGGTATTGGACTTTTATACAAAAAATGTAGGCAATATGCCTACCAGCATAACCTGTGTAAGTTTCGTTGACATAAACAAAATATAATTATTAAGAAGTGGTTAATGTTGCTTATTAACCACTTCTTAACAATGATACAGAATACAATACGTTTAACATCCTAGCCTCTGGCAAAACTCCGATTGGAAAATATGAAATACATATAGGTTAGATAAATAATGTGATTTTGATAAAGCTTATCGCAAATAAATAAAGTATTATGATACAAAAATATTACTTTCGAATAAACAAGAATGAAAATTACATTATTTTATTTTAAACATTTTTAAATAAAAATTCTAAAATAAAAGTAGCGTAAACCATTCCTTATTACAACAGATGGCTGCCAGTTAAAGCCCCATCAAAATCGGTCCAGCCCTTTCAGAGATTAGGGGGTACAAACAGACAGACAAACAAAAATTCTAAAACATATTATCTTGGTTTATAATGTACCTTGTAAATTTACATATGCATTTAGTAATAAGCGGTTATTTTAAACACTTGGAAAATTACATGAATAGGACAAATAGATATTGGATATCATTATTACAATTCAAACAGTATCATTATTATTATTGGTGGACACTGCCACTGATACACAACTGAAATACCAAGAGTCGTAGTATTGCCAATATATTATAAATGAGTAAGATGTTTTCTTGTAAGCCCCTTAGTCATATATTTTCCTGAAGCCGTTTACACAGAGAGTGATAAAAAAAATGTTACCCATACTATCTATGGGTGAAAATTGGTGTTATGAAAGGATTCTGGTGGAATTGAAAATAAAATCTTGATAAATTGTTAAGACTTTTAGTAGTTAAATTTAATGGTACCATAAGGACTATCAAGTCCTCCCTATACAGATGTAAAAGAAAATGCTTACTAACTGATATGGTAATAATTATAAATTTGCACTCACAAAAGCAGGACCACAAGCAGTCAAAACTCCTAATGAATCCATAAGCCGTTCTGGGATGTTTTCAATAATTCCACAGCCTTTTAGTAGTTCTTCAACAATTGTACACTGTTCTGGTGTAACTTTGTCATCGGTAGCATATATGCAAGAACCAGCGCCTACAGCCATTGGTGTATTGGGTAAGATCCTAAAAATCCTTATGTCCAAGGTAGTAGGTAGTATGTCAAGAGCCTGAAAATGAAATAGAAATAAATCATGAAGCACAATCACTTGTATTGTGATTGTATTGAGTGCTGGTAGGGATCTAGGTTCTTAGGAACCTAAAGAGGTATGGTATATAGTATGAGAAAATGTTTGTCTTTCTTTTTGTCAGTACCAACAAGCTAATTTAAGTTATATACTTATTATTTATATTTTTAATACATATTTATGGGAGAGGGGATATAACCAAAATATAAATTAGGCTATAATTTATGTTTTTTGGTATGCTACTTTTTCTATTGGACAAACTAAAAAACTGATATCACATAGCACAGTGGCAAGAATTTTCCTACTTTCAGCCTGAAGGGTAAAAAAGAACTTTTAATACAAGGCCATAGTTAAAATTGTTAACACAATTATTTTAAATCAACACTGAACATTCAATGAAAGGAGAACAATAAATTACTTTTGAGTGTAAGAAATAAACCAATCAAATTATTAATATCCAAAGAGTCTCCTGTCACGCTTTACGTAATTCATGTAATTTTTGAATCCAAAGATAGTGTTAAATTATTTATACAATTTGATTTCATGTAACACAAATATAATTTTTATTTTGAAGTTTGAAATATTTTTATGCTTTACAACAAATAAATATAAATATTACTGGACAAATTACACAAATTGACCTAACCCCAAAGTAAGCAAATTAAAAGCTTGTGTTAGACAACAATACTAATACTTAGAAATACTTAAATAGATACAAGAACAAATTTAATAAACACCCAGACCCGGAAATACAAACATCTACATCACAAAAATGCCTGTCCCCTTTGGAAATCGAACCCAAGCCTCGCGATTAGTCGATGCGGTTAGGACAATGAAACCGTTCTGCTACACAATTGTTTTGTTGCCTCATTGCCACACCAGCTAATTTAAGAAATTTTAATTCTTAAAATACTTTATGAGAAGTCATAGTTTTTTGCAATTTTATCAAATAATATTGTAGCTATGGTACCAGTTAAGAAATGTGCCACCACAATAGAAGATTGAGAATTGGAAGAGGGGATAAGTGGGTTGTTACCCTGTCAATCTTTTTTACAACAAAAATATATATTTCTCTATTTATATTGCTATAAGATAATGCCACTAATATAAAAGGCTTACTACATACCATCATGCATAAAAAATGGAATACAAAACAGCCAAATTTAAAAAGTAGAAAAATGGAATCTTGATAAAAAAAATTGAAAATAAATCTCTCTTTTCCATTTGTTTTGAGCCAAGTATTTTTCAGGTAAAAACTTTCTATGGTGGAAGCACATTTTTATGCTCAACCCATGCCGACTATTATAGCTTCTCATTTAGGAAACTAGATTATATAACAGGACACAGGACACTGCTCACTGAACAGACATCTACTCAAAATAGGTGTCACGGACAGTCCTCTATGCAGAGGTTGCATGGAGGAAGAAAAAACGCCACATCATGTACTATTGAAATGCAAAGCTGTGGCAGGTCAACGGGCTCAGCATCTTGGAGGGTCGGCGTCTATGCGGGAAACGACAGGTAACAGGAAAGAGCTGGGATGGCTTGAGTAAAGTTCCATGTCGCAGACGCACAATGGCTGTTGTAAGCTAAGTGCGATCGATGCCCGCGAACAAAAAAAAAAAGAAAAAGTATTATCTCCCGTTACAAGTGAGAGTCGATTTGTCCTCTTGCACCACAGTACCTGTGATTTACTCGCCACTGTCGTGTTCTAGTTCAAAGTACAGCTAAGTTGATTTATTTATCTAATTCCTTTAAACAAGCAATTCTTGTATACTATATAATATATTTTATTGCCGTTTTAAATAACCTATCTTAGGCTTACTAGAATTTTGTTTCTAAGATATTTTTATTAAAATAACAGCGGTTGCCTGGTTTCGATAGTCCTATCTTATAGTTGATAGGTTATTGACGACGGCCGTTATTCGTGTTTTCATTGAATAAAAACCTCCTACAATATCATTAGAATACGAAGCTAAATTTCGCCACCATTTACTTAGTCAGAATAGCTCGGTTGAGAAATCGGGCGCCTTAAAACATCTTAAAACCGGGTGTATATCTCGGTCCCATTGTTTCTTTTTTTTCTCTCTTTATATCATTCATACTTCATTGGCAAGCAATTGGCATAGTTATAAGTCAATTTATTATTCCATAAAACATGATGTACTAAAAAAAAACCCCGAGCAAAGCTCGGTCACCCAGGTACTGCAAGTTAATTGAGGTGTTTAGACGATTATACGTATCATTGCTTGCATTCTTATTCAATGTACAGTTATGTAAAATCCATCTACGTGAAATATTTAACGTTTCGTAAGGTAACATCAAATTTCGTCAAAATCATTTCTTAATAATAATAAGTTTGATCTAACACCAAAGTAAGCAAATTATATGCTTGTGTTATAGGTGTTGGAAAACGATACTAATACATAGAAATACTTAAATAGATATAAAAATAAATTTAAAAAAGTTGAGAGGTGTCAAGGGACATCCGGATGGAACGAAGTTTACGATTTTTTTTATTACATTCCCTTCACTAATTAATCGATAATCAAAAAATTGCCCAATGCGGTTAGGCGAGTACGCCAGCCACTCGACCAATGAGGCGGTATATCAATGATTGTACTCACAAAGCACTCTCTGACGGCTTCATACAGTAATCGTCCGTCGGCGGAGCTTCAGGACAGATACACGTCAAGGCGGTGACAATAGTTTAAGTGACAAGCCAATAAAACATTGTGTACTCTACCGAATAAGAGTTCAAGTCCTTCAACTATGCTCCCGGAATGGTATTACTACCTCGACTATTTCTACTAATAGCTTTTACTAGCAGCCAGCGGGCTGTGTTACAATTAAGGTAACTTTATGTCGTAAGATAACAAGTATTCCCAATGATGTTCTGTTACAATCGGATGACCTCGCTTCCATACCCGTATTGACTGATACCTAATATCTTAGATCATGAACTAATTGATCTAAGCCTAATATAAATGATTTATGAATTCAGACGAAATCACAGGCTAAACTAAGATTCAAGTTAGGTATTTGCATTTATATTAATTGCTATAACCTTTATAAGAGATTTCACACACACAAGGCTCAAGTATTGTGTTGCCGACGCTGTACTGAGACGGGTATGTGATATTTTACTTTATATCTGCAAACAGCATTGGCTAGATTATTATCATCTTAACGTTGATCCCAAAGTTCTTTTCCCTTGTCTAACTCCTCCACTTCCCTCGTTCTCTATAACCCCAATAGTCCATCGGAACGCATGCCCTTGCTATATCATATCTATCCGACTAACGACTCCGAACCGGAACATGACAATGTTATTGTGGCGGTAAGAATGGGTAATCCTTACCCGTGTGAGTTGCTGCATAACACTCTGCCACCAGTGGTCTTGTTGATTACGACCCAGTTAACCAATGCTCGCCTCTTACGAGCTGCCCGGACCCTGACCAAAACGGGGAAAACTTTGTAAGAATTGTTCAATATAAAGTTGTTCCACAACACAGAACGTATTATGTGAGTCACCAACATACCAAAGACTCACTCGCTTACCAAAACTCAAGTTTATGTATAAAACTAAAAACTGCAGCGCAGAATTGTTACTCAAAGTCAAAACTCAATAGTTATATGTTTCATTGCTTTATTAACATCGCGGATTATGTTGTTATTATTAATTTTGTTATTTTTTCATTATCACTTTGTTACTGTTGTTAGTTTTGTTAATTGTTGCCTTAATTTTTAATACGCTTTTATTAGCTTAGATTGTATGTATGTATGTATGTATGTATGTATGTATGTATGTATGTATGTATGTATGTATGTATGTATGTATGTATGT
>DVZL01008526.1:0-10206 GCA_018236625.1 Lasaia peninsularis | reverse complement strand
TCCTTAGAATCGGGAAAATATGTTTTACATAATTAACGTATTATTTGTTCAGTTTAAGAAGCATTTCCGCAAAATATTTTAAGTAAGGTGGGCGTTAATTGCCGGTACCTTATTTCAAAAGATATGACATAATAAGTGAGATACTATTTACTTTTTATTTGTACAAAAGATACCACTTTTCCATAATTTCCTTTAATATTTTAAAAGTGTGTTTTTATAAATTATGACCATTACTGAATTCACCAAGTGCCAACGATACGCTGTATAGAAAGGCAGATCTAGCTTGATTTCGACCGCTTTTAATTTTCATATCAAATCGTCAGTCTATCTTGTGCAACGACCCTTAAGTAATATCCTAGTATTTTGGAAAACCGCGTGATATATTAGCACCTTCACGCCTATTATCCCCAAAGGGTCGGCGGAGGTGTGCTGGTATATCCATGACTCGTAAGTTCAGTAGATAGGTAGAACACCCACGATTAGCCAAGGTACTATCGCGATATGGCCCTAGTGATAAATTAAAATTTCATAATGGATGCATTTATTCCCAAAGACCTTGGTAGACTCTATCAACACTTTAACTGGTGATCACTTGAATATCGTCTTTACCACGTTAGAAATAAGTTCATTTTCATAAATACCGCGGTTACTGGTCACGCATATAGTTCATAGATTCTTTGATAACAGGTTAAATTAACGTTTTCAGTATTCCGTATGGAAAGCGGAAAAACGGGACCGTGTTACAAAGACTTGGCTATCCGTCTGTATGTCACCATGCTGTAACTTGTAAACTAGCTAGGAAGTTGAAATTTTCAGATGATGTATTTCTGTTGCTGACTACAAACGAACGACCCGACTAACAGATGTCGCTAACCATATTTAGATTGTGGTAAAGACGACGAGTAGTTCCAATATACCACCAAATAGTCATATTATAATTATTCACTTTTAAATAAGCAATTACAATGCAGTAGTAGTAAAACGTGGTGTTTGTTACCGTTTTTATAGAGAGTAGATTCGGTACGGAACCTTTCGAGCGCGTCTAGCACTTGGCTGTTTTTTTAATTAGCTGTTAATGTCTTTAAAATAGATGAGTTATAGATACTGACAGCTTATTACATCGAGAGGTATTCCAAAAAAAGTTGAGCTTTGTTGTATACATTGTTGTTAAAAGAAAATTTGGTTAATGGTTTCCGTCATCGATTCTTCTAAGGAAGCAGCCGCGTTCCGATTCTGTGGTAAATTTTCTCATTTTAAATTAAGTATTTGACTTTTTAAATATTTTTTGACAATAAAAAATACAGTTTAAGAAATTGAGATTTAGGTCTTTAAAATATTAAGCCCCAGCTACATTTGTCCAGTAGTCTAGTGCAAAATTATAAAATGGCTGAACCGATTTGTTCGATTCATTTTTTGGTGCGTTTGATGGAGTCCGAGAAATGTTCTTATGAAAAAAATAGTAGGAAAATTTTAAGGAACATAGGGAAAAATTGCTTTAGTTATTCCCACAAAAAATAGTTGTCAATTTACAGGCGGTACGAAGCTCGCTGGGTCAGCTAATATACAAATTTCGACGAAGATGTTTGTGGTAGTTTAGTTACATTTTGTTCAACAACCATCTTCTGGATTCAAGTCAGCCTCGTCTTCAAGCTGGGCAGCACACTGCTTTACACTGAAAGTACCTCTGTCTGTCTTACTCCAAGTGTAACCTGAGAGGTCAGTATACTACACTAAAGCCAAAACTGCCAAATCCCGTGAGTAAAATCAGATAGATATTAGATTTTTTCCCGTCTTAGTTGGTTGGTGTACTTGTGTAGAAGACCATCTGCCTCCCTACTAGGCAGCTCGTAAGAGGCGAGCTTAGGTTAACTGGGTTACTCGCAACATGACCACTGGATCCACCGCCCTATATACATATTCCTGCCGCCATAATGACATTGTCGTGTTCTAGTTTGGAGGGTAGGGTAGCTGGTATACTTGAAAATCAGGTGTAACTCCCCGGTCACAGGACACAAACGCACCTACAACATCTGTGGTGTCTACTGGCCACGGTTATCTTTTACCGTCAGGGGAGCCGTGTGCTTGTTCGCTGTTTTATCTCATAAGAAAGGGCTCTAGTTTTAGCCAGTCCATATTAAAGTTCCATACTTGAAAAAATCTATGTGTTCGTAAATATACTGTTATTTATTTTGTTAAAACTAGGTTTTTTTAGCACCTTTACTTCTTTAAACAGTATGATACTCCTACATGGTCAGATAGGTATCTCCACCATACCTATTTCTTATGACCTTGCTCACCATTGTCTTGTTCTGGTCTGGAGCCCGTCATTGATAAAATCTCATAAAAGCTTTAAGCCAACCTCAACCCATTCATTGCGCCGTTTAAAATTACGATTTTTCTAAGATGCAACCGCCATTTTAAGGTGTACAATAGTTATTTGATATCTAGCTGTCTAAAGTACAACGTCTTTCTTACTATCAGAACGGTCAGCTTATTTTAGAGTATGAGTTCGTTGTTTTTCTGCTTCAACCAGAAACAAAACTAAGAAGACCGAATCGGTCTTTTTTTAGATAGCATCGTCTTAGTAGATTTTTTTTAATCCCAAAAACATTGTTACGCCCATATCCCTGAAGGTTATTGCAGTCACTTATGCACCTACGATTAGACGATATTAGGGTCCCACGATGTGACAGGTGGCAAGTGCGTCAAATATAGGGCACAAAAAAGATCCTAGTCAACATTATTTTGTTTATATCAACTGAAGAAACTCAAACAAGTTGCCCTTTCCGGGAATTTAACCCGATTACGCTCCTTTAGATTTATTATATGGGTACTGAAGTGGGGAGTAAGAAAACAACATATACCGTATGTAAGCTTTTTTTAAATCTAATTTTAAGTTTTATACAATACATATATGATGTGGAACTCGATACGCTATGAAACAGATATTCTATGAAATGGCCAAATATTTACAGAAATGCACAAAATTGCGCAGCTCGCAGCGTGAATATAAAACTATAGCTTCATTTTGGTTTAAAGTTATCTTGGGCGGTTCAAGCATCTCTTCATAAGACTTACAAATAATTTTGCATATCCCTTTTAGACGGACTAATTTAAATAAATAGTAGTGCACAATATCTACAGTGCTACGATCAATGATCATCGGTTAAATTAAAAAATTTCAGTCGAAATTCGTATTAAACTTTTAAACAAAATATATATATATATATATATTTGATGTATTAATTATTTCTCAAGCCAGGGATACTATTGCATTTAGAAGCGTATATTCGTAATTAATACTATTTAAACAAACAAATATATATGACAATTGCATAGTTAAATTATGTTCTGAGATCATATTTAATACATCACAGGTGTTAGAGAAAAAATTAAAATTATACAATGCTTTCATCGGTTCAAAGTTCCAACCATTAAACAATCGATGCACAGACCTCGGCAATTATTAGGCTTGGGGGAGTTGTATTTTAAAATCAATATATGAATAGATGGTATAATAAAAATGATATAAAAATATTCTAAAATTCAGAGGTAAAAAATTAAAATGCGTCGAGCAATAATAAAATTACGTTTGATCTGGCAGATGGAGATTACACTCCAAACGCAGACCTGTTCCATATAGAGTATTACTCTTTCTAAACTGGCCAACATTTCTTTCTGCCAATTTTGTAATTTGACAAAATCAACACTTCTGAGAGAGAGATAGGCGGCCCTATAAGAATGAGATAGATGTTTAATACTGAGGACAGGTTGATGTTAGAAGTGTATGTTCATCTTTAGCTTTATTTTAAAATTAAGAATTTTGACACATTTTTTGTATTGAATTTTATGAAAAATTAGAGCAAATGAATGATCGAACCATATCTCTCTCAATCATTAAGATGAAATGGGTACGTTGTAAGTAATTTAAGGTTATGTTATCAAAAAAAGCTTTTTTATTTCTTAATCATCATGAATTAAAATTCTACAAATTTTCAAATAAGAAATATTTCATAGAGCTGAATTAACCAATCTATACGTTTACGTCGACAACAGACGTCGAAGCTATCTGATTCAAACATGGCATATAGTGAAATATTTTCTGTTTAAAAATTTGTGAAGTACCTACCTATAAGTACGGAGTGATGTTCAAAAAAGTGACTTAATACAAACATATTAATTGCCGAATGCTGTAACCAAGTATTACCACACGTTGTAATGCACAACATACAAATAGACATTTCAAACAATAAAATCGTATCAAACATTTGGTGTGGTCTCACAAACAAAAGTTTTGTAATCGACAAATATTTGTCCAAAAAGCGCAAGTTTTTGGGCAATTATTAACGAAACATAATGTTGATGAGATTGAAGGAATGTCTCGGAAGTGGATGTTTGAAATAGTTTATAAATATTGGCTTATCCAAAATATTTTCGCAAATGGAAATATGATAGGTACATGAAACAATTTTTGTATGAGCAAAACATCGTTCTAAAGACCACACATAAACACAATTCATAAATTCAAGAACAAAGTCAATTTTCTAGAAACAAAGTAAACGTCCTCCTTCATAATGATTCCAAAGCGTAACCACGCTTTCCAAATAGTCAAATAGTCAACTTAGTCAAACTGTAAAGTTCATTTAATTTCACAAGTCTTAAGTCAGACCTACCAACTACTGAGTGCAAACTTTGGCTGAACGTGTTGTCCATGAAAAGAACCACACAAAAACCTACGAAATGATATGAAAATGAATGTCTTTTAAAATGTAACTGCAACCCGACCTAAACAGATGAATAATTTGTACTTTTACAAGGGTCGCAGTTTTTCGAGCGAATCACAATGATAAAAGGTTTCATTATAATCCAATGAAAACAATTATTAAAATAATTAAAATATAAATCCATTAAAATATAATAACAAAACAAATTACAAAGAGTTCGCGAACGCAAACTTTAAACACAAATACTCAATGTTTGAAATAAAACAAAATTATCTAATTTATTAAATTGGCAATATTTTAATTACGGACAAAGCAACAGGTTTGAGTATTTGTATTTGATTTAATAACACTAAAATGGTTTTACTTATACACGTAAAGTTTTTTTTATGTATTCTTTAAGCAGTTCCCTGTGAGTATAGGAAACTGCTCGAAGATATTGTAGCATCGAAATTGCTTCCATGGGATAGAAAATTTTATTTTCACAATCACGTAAGCACTTTCAAGGCAGACAGACTATTGTGACTTCTTCATCAGAACTAAAACACGCAAACGCGAAACATTGAACATCCAATCTGCAAACTGACTTAACCAACATAATCTATGACTAAAACTAATATAACTTAATTTACCTATGTCAAAGAGATCATTATACACTTATAATTAATTGTCACATTATAAATATTTTTTTATTAGCCAGATATAGAGTTTGACGAAGGAGCCATGTTCCGAAATTAAAGTGAGCAAAAGGAGAACCGAATAAAAATTGTGATGCTTAGGGAAACCGCCGGCGCTGAACATAATAGTGCTATGATATATTTCAAACTATCTTACAAATTACTTAACATTATTATATTGTTCTATGACGCATACACATCAACGACAATCGAAATAAATTAAAGATATATAAAATAAATTTGCACAATTATCATAAACGCGTCCACGCTAAAATTGAACATGATATTAAGATGTCCATCCTACATGATCTGTTCTAAGTCCAGCTTAATAAATGCTGTAGATTTTGCTCAACCTTCGTTAAAGCTGCCTCTATAGTGGTTATGTGTTCAATTTGCGGGATCTTTCATAGAGCTGAGGCCTAGCTGGTGCGTTTGAAAGGCTGAGCGAGCCTCGCTACCTTGGGAGGACGGATGTGAGCTCCATGTCCGCATTCGTGTTTGTGCTTATGCGCTGCTGGTGACTTTTTCCCGCTGTTCGGTAACCGCTTGCGTGGTTTCAGGAAATCTGAAATGAGAAAGAAGTATATTTAATATTGATTCAGATAGAAATGTGATATTAAGATGTAAAAGTTATCTGGTACTCGAAATAATTTGGTAGAGGTTACTGGGACACATCAGAAGAATTCTATGTTGTTTTAAGTGTACCATTTTTAATTTCTACTTGAAATATGTTAGGGACAAGTTATGTGTTTTAGTTTGGTTCCCGCTCGTTAATAGTAAAAGGCGGTGCTGCAACCGTGTTATTCGTTTAAAATTTTACGATCAAACTGGAAGTTCGTTAAAATCCGGACGCTTGAGCGTAGGACCCTTGCAGTTGACATTTTTACGATCTTATTCGTATGGAGTAAAGCACTCTTGTGAGATTAATGCATCCAAATCCTTGTCGCAGCGACGCCCTTCGAGACCATTTCTAATTTTTTTAATATAGCCTTCATAGCCATAAAAGTTTTACGATCGTTTTTAGTACTGTTTAAATTGTATTATAATGGTAGAAGGCATATAGTTGTGAGATTTATTTTAGTATATACAAATGTAACTCTAACAAAGCAATGGTGTTTTAAATTGGTAATGGAAAGTGCATAAGCGACGTGATAACAGATTAGATAAATTAGTGCCGTGAACTTCATATTCAATGAACATGCCACGGTTTTATGACTGACTCGTAAATTCCTTTGTTAACTTGCAAATCTCAATGTCGTCTCTACCTCATACATTTCTGGTTTTAATTTGATTTTATTTGATTGGAGGCAAATGATATAGTTTCCTGTGTTAGAACCGCAGGTTAAGATAATTTCAATCGAAATATAACATATTGTTCCCGTCCGTGTTGGTCTGGGTCCCCTGTATAGAATAGATTATCTGCTGCCATATTGACATTACCGTGGCCCTGTCTGGAGGTTGGGGTAGCCGGTAGACTTGCACATACGATGTAACAGTCCAAACACAGAAAGTGACGCACCTATAACATCCTATGGTGTATATAGGCCACGATTGTCTCTTACTATCATGAGACACGTGTGCTTGTTCGCTGACTTATACCACAAAAAAGGTCCCTCGCGGGATAAGCAGTACTTGCAAATTACTTGCGAAGCTTCCCCCACATTCATGACTCTTTTTGAAAACCACATACACGAGCTATTGGGTCGTGGAATGTAAATCTAGGTCTCTCACAATGATGAGGGATGTGTAGGTAACACATCCCATACAGCCATTTACATCCACATTGTAAGTCTATTTTGTCAATCTTTTATTCACTCCACATGATTAAAACATCAGAGCAAGCCTTTAATCAAATAATCACTTTCTTTGAATGCCACCCTTTGCTTGATCACACTATTGCAAATGCGAATGAGTGTTATTGAGCAAACATTGCGAAAAGCAAAAAAAAACTAAATATAAGTATAATTTAAAACAATATTGTTCAGATTTTGTTGACTAATCATTAAAATAGCCTTTAAATTAAATATAAAATCACTGTCAAAACTTTAAAAGTAAGCACGTATAAAAGTGAAGGCAATACGGAATTCGAAATATTATTTATGAAGATAAAAAACATGTAATATAACTAAAGAATGGACTTAAAAATGGCGGGAATGATGACTGTAACTAAATTAACAAGATGTTCCAAAATCAAATGAATATTCCATGTTCGTTTGACACTTAACGTGATACTAACAAAAAAGACGTTAGAGATTATTTATATCACACTTACTTAAACAAAAAATATTGAGACACTTACAAGAATGGCCTTGAGTCTATAGGCAACAAGGAAACAACCTGTGAGGAGGCTAAGTAATGAAAACCAGTTAATAATGGCTCAAGCATCGTTTTCAACCGAATCACAGTAAAAACTGTTTCGTGTCGGTTTGTGCAGTCGGGAACTATGTCAATGACGTAGTGGACTCAAGGCCAACTGGTAGACCACGCGGTAGTGGAGGTTCCCGCCAAATTCACGGCACACGTGGATCAGAATTCGCAACAAATGTAAATAACGTTCAAAATTTAAATATCGAATTCCAAATGTTTACGTAATAGCGTGACATTGGCGACCTACGCGCGAAGACGATATCGTTTGACGAATTGTAATCAAAATAAATATATTCTAATTAATAACGTATTTATAAGGCTTACGTGCAAATGATTTCATTATAAGACAAATTAAAAGTAAGGAATGCTTGAGTTGAAAAGTGTAAAAAGAACTTGAAGGTTCGTTTTAGCCTTAAGTACAGTATTAATTTTAATGTGACACTATTTGAAATTCAAAAACAAAAAAAAAACGAATATGAAAGTATCTACATACTAAGTTTCAACATCAAATAGAAAGTAAAGTAGAATGAGTAACACTAATCCTTTGATCATCTATGAGAAATACTTTCGCAACATTACGCAACCGACTTCCCGCCAAATGTTCAATGAAGCGTTCGCGCTATTTTCTCGCAAATGTTATACGGCAAATTTAAAATCCAGCTCGTACACCAGTCGATGTATTAACCTCGGTGATAGTAATAATTGGTCGGATAACATCCTTGTATTGGGCTGTCGTAAACATGCGGGTGTATGTGTAAACAAAATGGCCTTGGAGCGTGCGCGTGCGGCGAACGTGGCCGCGACTCGCGATGCTTCTGTTTCAACGATTCACACAATCCTAAACATATTATATTTAAAATCTATTATCATGAAACAGGAACGAGGTTAATACAAACAATTTAACGTTTTACAATCAACACGATAGCAATTACGGAAATACTATACATCATTGAATTTACAAACGACTATTGTCTTACTGAATAATGAATTTCTATATTGGTTTACTAAATACCATAGTACGATAATTGACAACAATGAATTGAATATTGAACGTAAAATCGTCGAAGTTCGCCCATTGAATTTTATCAAGCTGTTGCCAAAGTGCCTCGGTTATTTTGGGCGACCTAAATATCTGCGCGGGCGCACGCTGCTGATTCTCCGGAACGTTCAACTTGTTCGACACCTTCAACGAGCCACTTAACGAATTGATTATAAAGCGAATTGAATTTAAGGCAGCTACTGAATTTTTATAACATATAAAGAAGCAGTTCGGACACATTTATCATTGAATATTTCACTACCATTTTTTATGATATTGGAAGGCAAACAAGCAGACGGATTTCCTGATGGTAAGAATAGGTAAGGCTGTGGTACCAATCCGAGTGAGTCGTTGCAAGGTTTTACCACCTAGTACTAGCTAGTAGTAGTACTAGCTTACAATAGTCAAAAAATACAAATTGTATAAAAACTGTAAGGCAAAATAGAAACCAAGGAATCTTCAAATTTAGACACTATAAAATTAATTTTAAACTAGAGTGATGTAATCAGTGGTTACAGTGAGCCATTGCAAGTCTCCGATTTGTTTTTCGTGTAGAAATATTGTATAGAGCGGTGTACTTTGAGACCGAAGGTGTTAATAGAATACGTTTTATACTAACAGTGCATCGAATGCAGTACACGCGCGTTCGAGGATTGAAGGCCGTGTCTGATAAACATGCATCCGTCGCACCCGAGTAGAATCCTGATAGTCTGGGATAAAAAATATATTAAAGGATAGTTGTAAATTGACTAGAACGTGAAGGATCCATCCTGAGGCGCATCAAATTAACCTTTTTTGAAGTCACGCTTCCCTTACAATTACTTTTATATTGCTGGGGGTTATTTCGTGTTTGTCACTACGAGATAAGAAATATAACACTTAATGATATTTTTTATTACATCTTGTTCGATCATGGGGATCTAATTCATATTTTCTTTAGCTTCGGTTATATCACTAGTTGGTTCTGTAGGTTTTTTTTTTTACATATACAATCATAAAATAATAAAAAGTTCCGTAGTGAACTCTACTTAACATTCTGTTGAAAATAATAAAATAGGTTTAATGTAGTAAACAGAAATATACCTACTTTTATAAAGTAAAATAAATAAATATCGTCACGCTTATATCCCTCAAAGGGTCAATGTTACATAAATGCACCCACGATTAGTATACTATGATGTGACAGATGGCAAGTCTGTCGACTTTCCCGACTTTCCTGTCGATATTTTCCTCCACCGTAAGAGCACTTAGAAATGGAAGTCCGAACCTACTAGGCCACCGAAGCTCTATTATCTTTTATATTATTCCAAATTTTACTATAGTCATGACGGGGCCAGACATTTGTGTGATGAGCATAGATGTTTGTATTTCCGGGTCTGGGTGTTTATTAAATTTATTCTGG
>DVZL01008525.1:0-10206 GCA_018236625.1 Lasaia peninsularis | reverse complement strand
TAGCTTTCGATCATATATGTCGAATTTCGACCACCGGGCGAACACTAGTTTATATAAATCTTTGTTGATGTGAATATACACATTATTATGAGATATAGTACATAGTACTACTGGAGTCGCGGGTTTGTATCACTTGTACTTACTACCAGTAAAGTTATCATAAGTTCTACGCATCCAATGTAAAACTTCCTTTATTGATTTAGATATTAATATAAATGTTTGTTGATATATATGTTACGGGTACTAAAAGATGAAGTAATCTTAGGTTTACCCGGGTCAACTAGCATTATCCAAGCTTTTTGGGGAAAGTCCAAATAATAAGTAAAACAACATTTTCTAAGATGGCGACTGTTATAATAATCATTCTTTTCTTTACTCCGAAGCGTTGGACTCAAGAGCTACTTTTTTTCCCTTCATTCGCATTGTATATCTGTTTTCTCAGTCTTTCATTGAAGTAAATTAATTTCTAGTTAAAACTTTCCCTGCTTCAATCAAAATATATTATACACCTTATTGTTTATTTCATCTACTTCACGTTGAGTTGAGTACCGAGGTGAGGTAAAATTGACGAGAAATTGCAATCATCTCCACCTTAAAACATATATTAGCTTAGAGTCCACAGGTGAAAACATTTAACACAAATATATTTGTATTAAATTTGTGTTTTCTGTGTGTTAAGAGATAGTCTTTTGCATTTAAGTTTTTTATTACATATATAATTATATTTACGTATTTTTTTGTAATATAAATAAAACTATTTTATAGCATTTGATTAAAAATTTTGAACATCATAAGATAATTGTGTCATGGAACATCTTGTACTTGGTTACGAGCAATAATTTTTTGTTACATAGAGGAAAATCACACCAAATTTTAACACAACCCGTTAAGCAGACATTGCGTGATTGTAAGAGGACGATTTTGACAAAAATATTACATTTCTCTTTGCGAAGTCGAATAAAATTTATCTAATATGTTGATCGCTAGTAGAAACTATAATCCTACGAAACCCGGATTTTTCTCCTTAAGGTTTCTATGCATTTCAGAGTTCAAGTTATGTTAGAAGGTCTTTTTATACTGAGAGCTGTTAAGGTCTGTAATTCCTAATCTAAAAATCTTACAACTTGGAAAAGATTACAGGTTATTCTGAAAGCTATGTTCTACAAAATAAAAGTAGAAAAAATATAATCTGACTTTACGTTCAAGAATTATAGCCAAGTTTATATTTTGGCTTTATCCCCTCTCCCACGGAATCCCGTTAAGTTACCGGGATAAAAAGTAGTCTATATGTTACTCGATAGTACAAATTATAATCCCACAAAGTCTCATGTAAATCCGTCCAGCGGATTTTGCGTGATTGCGTAACAAATTAACAGACAGAGAAACAGACAGACAAGAATTCTAAAAATGCGAAAAAAATTTGTTCTGCGACCTGCTTTTAGTCACCTGAACCTATTATTTTTTAAATATCTTCAATGTACAGATTTTACTTTTCTACGGTTTTATTATATGTATATATTCTCAGACGATGACAACACAAATAAGCGCGCTAAAATGGCAGTTTAAATCATCCGAAAATGAGTATAGTTTGGATAATATTTTTAGCTTATTTATCACTATTTTGCAAGTGTTATATTTTTCAGTTATATAATTACTTGAAGTACTTATTGTTTAATAAAATAAAAAAATAACATGCATATTCTTTATTGTGATATTTACAACAGATTACAACAACTAATACCATGCTTATTTACAAACAAAAGAAATAAATCAAGGTTTTACTCCACAACGTGTGTATAATAAACACTAAACAAGAATATTTATAAACTATGCAATTACACAAAAAAAAAATAAAAAAACAGGATCTGGAGGGGAAAAAGAAGATAATAGTAATGATTATGATTATCACAGAAATAAAATGAAAGAGAAATCATGATGTGATTTTGTAAATCAGCATAGTATTCGTTGTAATATGTCGTGTATTATTAAATAAGAAATAAATAAAGATTCAAAAATAATTGGCAGTTTGTTAACGTAACACAAAGACTGAATCAATTTAGGTAGATGTAGTTTTCAATATTCAAAAGACAAGAAGTCCCGAGTTCGGTTCCCGGGTAGGACAACTTGTTTTTATAAGTTTTTAGTTTATCTGTAAATAACGTTGTCCTGAGATTGGATTCTAATATCGTCTGCTAATAGTAGGCACATTAGTATGTGTCTCTGCCTACCCTTTTTGAGATATGAGCGCGATGATAATTATTTGTTTTAAACACGCAACAAAATATCAACATTTTAAGTTCAAACAAAACAATGGCGAAATTGTTAGTTTTTCAATTTGGCGATAAAATTCCGGCAAAAACATGTTTTCCAATCTCCGTAGTTGTTGCGGAAACAGTTTTCTGAATATTTCCCTGTTTTGGTTCCGGGCACCTTGGGTTATGATTCCAGTGCCAAATAAACAGACAACTTCTTCTATCCTCTTTGCAGTTTTTATAGACAATGGTACGGAACCCTTCGTATGCGACTCGCACTTGACGGATTTTTTTATGATATTGGAAGGCAAACAAGCAGATAGATTGACTGATTGAGATTGAAGGAATATACGTCGCCTATAGACAACAAAGATAATGGTGCGTTGCCAACATGAGGCTGGGTTGGAAAGCCTCTTGCGAAAGTAAGTGAACCAGCTACCTTACCCTCCAAACTAGAACACGACAGTGGCAAGCACAGACGTTATGTTGGCAGGATTATGGTAAGGCGATGGTACCAATCCGAGCGAGTCGTTGCACGACTCTACCACCTAGTCAATGTCACGGTGTTGGTGACGCATAAAACCTTTGGTCGCCTCTTACGACCTGCCTGGTAGAAAGGCAGTTTGCCTATTCTACAATGGAGCCCGGGTTAGGGGAATTGGTTAAAAATCGACAAAATGTTCCATTGGTAGGCTTGTTAAAAATTTGGTTAAGATTTCATCATTAATATTCAATATTGGCATTTAATTTGTTCACCAACGTTCCTGCTATTCCCCTTTCTAAGAAATAAAGCCTACAGGAAGAGCTGTGCATATTACCCGTTAGATAAATTATGCATAGAACTGAGAGTACTCGTAACAATACTACGAATGGTAGCCCGTTAATTCTTAGTTAAACGGAAGAAAGCTACACAAAGACCTGTCTATTGAATGTTCACAATACACAAAGCTAATCACAAGTCAAAATTACGTCTTTTGTGAATGTGGCTTCAATTAAAGTATAATAAGCAACTATCGACTCGTAATACGCCTGTGTCGATCTAGATTTGTTGTTCTATGTGTCTCCTTTTGTGTAGAATAGACCAACTTCCTACCAGGCAGCTCGTAAAAGGCGAGCCGGGTAGGGAAGGGATTCCTGCCGCCATAATGACATTGTCGTGTTCCGGTCCGGAGAGTGTGGTAGCCGGTAGACTTGCACATAAGGACACATAAGCGATACACCTCAACATCTATGATGGTCTCTTACCATCAGGAGACCCGGGTGCTTGTTCGTAATCTCATCTCTTACAAAAAAGCAAGAATCTCAACGTGTCGGTTGTTTTCACGTCCCCAATAAGAGATTTAAAATAAATATGGCGCCTGAATAGAGACGTATTACTCATAATATTTTTCATTATTTTATTATTTAAAAACATACACATACAAAATTAACATTCTGAAAATAACGCCTGTTATTATTTCATCTTACCTGTAGATATTTTACACTGTTACGTATATTGACGAGTTATAGACGACGATTTAAGTTTAAAATCATTCAAGCGATATATTTAAACTATCACAGACCACAAAAATTAAAACGCAGCAAAACTGCAATAAAAAGACTTCAATTTCATAAGCGTTTCGGTAAATAACTTTTTTAGTTTCGGGAAATAACATAGTAATTTTTTTTTACTTTTCTAAAAGTACGAAATCATTTGCCATAAAATGTTTATAACACAACTTCTGCAAAACAAGAATCATGAAAATTTATGAAATCAAACACGACAAACATACGTAAAAGATATAAAATACATACGAATTGATAACCTATTCCTTTTTGATGTCACGGTCGGTTACAAAATTAGCGCTAAGTACTCTGCCTCTCCTGATAAAATTGGCGTGAAGCTACAAACATGTGTCATTTGTATAAGGCTTATAAAATCATTTCCTCCGTATATTTTTCTATTTCCCTTATGTTATTTAAGAAACAGTGAATATTTTACACGACAAAGTAAGCGGCCAGAATCCCGGCATTTGTGTAAGGCGTTCCCAAATCCCCTTAGATCCAATTTCCCCAGATGACTCCCTTCCCCGCGCCTACCAAAGGCTTACTCGATACACGTTTTATGTTTCTCGCATTTTGATTCACTTTATTCGTAATAAAAGAAGGTACGGAGATTTTGGCATGGGAATCCAAAGTGTTCGAACTGCAAAACATAATGAAGTAGGTTTCAAAAGGTTTATCGTTTTGAATGTGATTCTGAAATATAATTTGATTTGAGCACTTTTTGTTTTTTTTTATAACTAGATAAGACAGCGAACGGGCACATGAGTCTCCTGATGGTAAGAGACAACCGTGGCCTATAGACACCATAGATGTTGTAGGTACGCCGCTGCCCTGTGGTCATAAAAAAGTTACAAAATCTATCTAAAAGCGAATTTTGTGACGAAACCACGTCGCGACGCTAGATATTATGTCGTCGGTATATTTTTTTTACATTCTGGCAGCTTTTGCAAAATAATATACGAAATTCAAAGAAAATGGTAGGTTTTTTTAAATACAAAATAACTTACGTTGGAGCGCAACAGAGTTTGCATCATGGTACATAATATAACTCATATTATAAACAAAACTACTAAAACGGAAGGCAAACAGTGTTAGGGCGACTGGCCACGGGTGGGTGCATTTGTTAAGCAATATGGTTTCCTCACTTCACCATGTAATTGTGAAAATTGTTCTTTGTTGTATTTTTAATTTAAAACGAATCACTTTGAGCGTTTTACTTAAAACTTTTATGTAAATTTATGTAAATACACACTGTTGTGTCTGAATAAGTCTGATTTTTTAACGAGTGACTGGAGCTGTTTTTAGGGTACCGTACCAAAGGGTAAAAACGGTAATATATTATTAAGATTTCATACTTATTATATGAGGTGATTTTTAAATGATGGGTTTCTAACGAATGAAAATATTTTTTGTTAAGTAACTATATTATCACATTTGTGGTCGTGCGCAGTCGGTGTCTATCTTCGACGCCCGAAGACCAGGGTTCGATTCTAATATTGTCGGTAAGTGTGGTACCTCTGCATGCCCATTCGGAGATGAGCGCGTTGTATATTTATATTTATTTTATTTATTTAATTATAACAAAATATTTTTTATTTATTAAAACTCCAAAAAACCAACTGCAATTTTAAGTATTATTATTTAAAGTAACAGTTTCGTACCATTATAAAAACGTCGAAGACATGAGAGCCGCGTAAAACTTTTATTTGTCCCGTCAGTATTTTTTGTTATAAGGTCAACGGAAATACATAATCTACAAAACATTCAACTATCAGCTATCACGGTTCTTGAGGTATGGCCTGATAACTGACAAAAAACAGCGGCGTTTTAGTAATAGGGTACTGTTTTATTCTTTATGTTACGAAACCCTTAATAGTTAACCATTACTACAAAAATACTATTCAGTTTATACATAGGTCATTAAATCAAAAAATATTACAAGTATTCTTTTGGATGAAGCACATAGATTACTGTTGGCTCATAATACCGTTTCTAGGAAGAGGATGTTAAACTCGTAGATAAAATCTATTTTCCTCGATTTCCCGGTTTGATCGTTGTTGAATAGTTACGTTGTTATTTTATAGTCTGTATTATTGTTGCTACTTTATGTAGCTCTAACGTTTGTCTTAACCTCAGATGCTTGTACCTACAAGCTGAAACACAGACAAACATACATATTAAGTTTACATATCTTAACTTGAGGAATTGAAAAGAACTATTTAGCAACTGCTAGTAACCTGCCCCGGCTTCGCACGGTTATATCTATACAAATAAAATTGGAGTGTCTGTATGTAATATTAAAATAACAGCTTTTTACTAAATGCATATGTATGTTTACAAGGTACATATATATACCAAAACAGTATCTTTTAGAATTTTTGTCCGTCTGTTTGTCTGTAACCGCTAATCTCTGAAACGGCTGGACCGATTTTGACAGGATTTTCATTGCAGACAGATAATTTAACAAGGAACGGCTTTGGCTACTTTTATTTTAGAATTTAGCTCAGCTACTCATACGTATAAACCTTTCTCTTCAATCACTCTTATCTATTTAAACAAAAGAGCATTATAAATTCGTTGGAAAGTTATAAAGATCATAGGGACAGATAGCGAGAAGCGACTTTGTTTTATACTAAGTAATAAGCAGTTTTAAGGGATTAGTTCCAAAAGGCGCTAACGGAACCTTATTACTAAGACTCCGCTGTCAGTCTGTTTGTCTTTCACTAGGATGTAGCTCATGAACCGTGATAGCTAGGCAATTGAAATTTTCACAGATAATGTATTTATGTCGCCGCTATTACATCAAATACTTCAAAATGTACATCCAAAATTAGTTCTACGTGTCTAATATCGTAATAATTTAACGTTTCAAAGCCAACATATATTTGTACGGAATTTTTCATGCGCGTGTCTGACTCGCACTTGGCCGGTTTTTTTAATAAGTAAATGTAAATTATTTGAAAAAACTGATTGTAAATAAATATCACCGCTCTCTCAATATAACAAGTCTTTAAATAAATATAAATAAATCGCTACCTTTCCTTTTAAAATATAATTACAGTCTAAGATGCGTTTCCGAAAACGTACACCAATCTACTTATCGGATCAATTGTTTATGGACAAAATATTTGCTTATGATTTTTACAGGCCTTAGCTTTCAACTTTCTTGTTACTAGTAGACATAATTCGCTTCCGGGGTAGGCAGTAGTATCGAATACCAAATGTCACGATCCCTATATACTTGGCTAGCTTCCTTCACACTAATTACTCTTTTTTTGTTTTTTTTTTATGGTATAGGACAGCGAACACACAGGCAAATTGGTTTCCTGATGGTAAGAGACAACCGTGGCCTATTGACACCATAGTTGTTGTAGGTTCGTCGCTGCCCTGTGGTCGGATTGAAGACCTTATGTGCAAGTCTACCAGCTACCCTACCCTTCGGACCGGAGCAGGATAATGTGATTATGACGGCAGGATCTACGGCGGTGGATCCCTACCCGGGCTAGTTGCTGCGCAGTAACTCTACCACCAGTAGTTATATCAGTAGTGACCCAGTTAATCTATGTTCGCCTCTTTCGAGCTGCCTGGTAGGGAGGCAGTTGGTCTATTCTACACACACCGGTCCAGTCAGTGGTCCGGAGACCGACATGGGGAAAACATACAAACACTGCAGTTTCGGAATGTTTACATGAGCCTCGCATAATACAAGAGCAATTAGGTAGGTTGTGAAGTGTCAATTTAGGTCTCCCCGGGTACTTGTGGATGACACATTAACTGTTTTATCAATCTTTATTTTGTCTTCCTCTCCACATGACTGAACCATCGGAGCATTTTTCATTTTTTTTATCGACACTTTCTTTCAATTCATCATTTCATTGATGGAAATAGATTCATCGGACCCTGTACTATAATTTTGGATGCGCTCAGACGAAATCTTGCTGAGATTGCGTTTGCCGTATATTTTATGGAGACGGTATATATGTGGATCTAATCTCTCTGAGCTTGGGTCTAGCCAAACTAAATAAGATCTTGCTAGCTTTATATTAACATTTCTAACTTTACAAAATCTTTACCCCAGTTGCCAGAGAAAGCTCGTAGAATCACTACAAACATTAAACAGCACAGGTTTTGTTGGTAAAACTAATGATTAATCGATTCCAAAGATAATAAAGAAGCTACATTATTCTGCAAACATATAAGCATTCAATTTAAACTAAAAATTGTTTATAAAATTAAGAATTATAAGCATAAGTTAATCTTGTGATTTTTATATATATTATGATATGTATTTTATTTTGTAATAAGTATTTCTTATACACATTGCTTATTAAATGTATGATTGGTTATTAAATGTATGATTGTTGATGATGTATGTTGGCATTTTTTAAAAACCTTTGTTGTTCTTTAAATGCTAAATTTACAAAAGTAAATAAATTTAAAAAAATCTACTTTTAACATTCATAAACCGATATATTATATTCTATTTGGTATTACTTAATTGATAATGTCTTTCTGGGGGATCTGGGATTTATTTTTGTCTATTTTATTAAATAAATCCTTTAAGTAACTTTATACGACTCTTTCAAACATCTTTAATATACAGAATTTATTATTTCTTCTAATTTTTAGAAGAAATACTAAAACTCTTTAATATGTGCAAGCTAATCTCATTACAAAGATATTTAGAATTTTTTTCTCGTAAGTTTCAGCAAAGATCTCTTAATCTTTGCAGACTAAACATTTTATGAGGGAAAGGTTGATCCCTGGTACGTATATTGAAGACATTTTCGTATATGAAACCTAGGGCAGAGAAATGTTTACAAACTCTTCAGTAAAACCCTTTTATATTTATATTATAGTTAATAAAATCTCTGTTTTACCCTTTATTCATGAGCTGGGCACTGACCAAGAAAACGAAAGGGAACGAGGGCTTCACTTCTGTTTGCTTGGTCATTCGTTCACTCCCACAAACTTATTCGAAATCAGAATGACAGAGCGTAATATTTTCATCGTTCATTCATCAATATAAGTTTCCTTGTAAAAGTGTACCTAAACTTTGGCACCCTTCTAATTTTGAATACGATATAGCAAAAACTGTTAAGTTTTTAGAACATTTTCTTCACTGTGTATGGTAAAAGTGGCCGGAAGCTGAATTTTTGATGTTTTTTTAATTTTTAGTTTCTAAGATCATTTGTTACTCATAAGATTCTAGAATTTCGTTTTGTTTTGGTTTCAGGTATACATCTTCTACTTCGCGAGACATTCAATTGATAATTTGTTAAGTATATTTTTTGTAATAATTAATTATTTGTATTTTAAAACAGACATCTATATTGCCAATTATTTACGATATTAGATATATTCGGTGAAATTTAAAACATTTAAACTTTGCTTCAAATATTTTATTTGTTGTAAAACTGACAAAATATTTTGTTCTCACAGTGTGCTTTTTGAGCCAAAGATATTTTCTGGATATCATACTCTTAACAAGGTCCTTTCTCCAATATTAAACATTTATATCATATTCGTAGGATCGGTTATCTCACTTTCAGGCCGGCTTGTTTTTACTTTGTCAACTTCTTCGATAAGAGTGTACTCTTCTATATAGTACCTTCAGTTTAATGGCTCAAATAAAGATACAGTTTATTATACCTCATTACTTAAGTACAATACGCGAAAAAAGTTTATATACCTTTTTGATTTTTATGTACATTTACATGAATTTCACTACAACATATTTTAAGCAGGTACCGTATATACATTTTAATTTGCTGTTACATATAATCACGCCATCTATGGGAAAGAACAAGACCTACCTGGCTAGTGATTAATGAGATTTCATAAACGTAATAAGCACCTTAACAGCACATTATGAAATATCCTACAATTAAAAAAATCAAGTGAACCATCTGCGTCGTTGTTTCCGGTGTGGGGTACGATGAATCCATTACGTAGGCAAACATTACCGTGATTACGGACCATGGCTATTATCGTGGTAAAAGTATCTCTGTTGATCGAGGCCGTTCGGAGTAGGTACGTAATAAATATAGGTATTAGATTGTCTTACTACGTGGTATTGCTTTTTGTGTAACAGCTGTATACATACAGATTGTTTGATTTTTGAGGTGATTATACTAAACTGGAAAGGCAGCTGGTATTTATAGTTTTTAGATATATAATATAATAGGTATGTTCCATAAAGGATGTATAAACATTAATTAAAAAGGGAAATCAAGAGTTCTGAAACTGGCTTGTTTGTATGGGGAGAATGGTAGGAAACTTCGAACTCGACACTCTGCTTTCTCCGCACCGATCTACCGTGAAGATTTGTATTTTTTATAGTATAAGACAGCGAACAGGCACATGGGTCTCCTGATGGTAAGAGACAACCGTGGCCTATAGACACCAT